>JXSR01S013492.1:81058-101276 GCA_000969725.1 Ophiothrix spiculata
TAACTAAAGAAAAACAAAGTAAGCCAACTTAATGTGGGGAGGATAACAACATAAGCCTAATATGTACAGAAAATTAAAAAAAATATAAAAAAGAAGGAAAAAAAAATATAATAATAATAACTTTTTATAAAACTCACCAAACAGCAATTAACAAGAAACGGATAATCCACAAATAGACGATAAATAGACGGTCTTAGAATGATTATTAAGGTTGTCAGGAAAGAAACTGGTGGGCATGTGTATATGTAGGAATATCGTAATGATTGGACAAAAATCTTATTTTGAAGGAATTGTAGGAAGATATTATTGCTGGGTCAGCTGCTTCAGATTCCTGATATATTGCCTCAGATTCCTGTATAAGCTTGTCCTGGGAAGCTCTTATACCTGTCTCATTTTCCAGTTTTCTTCGTCATGTAGCTTGGAATGGACTTTTGAAAGTTGGAACTGCAGCTTCAAACAGTGTACATAAGGTTCTTCTCAAAGTTCAATCAGTGTTTTATAAATCTTTCTGAAAATGTTGGTAAGGGAGTAATACGCAGCACACACCAAAAGAACATATAGAGCTATGTATAACTGGGAGGGTAGATCAAAGAACAGTTCAAGTTCTACTCTTCTCTAGCTGTAGGGCCGTAATTTTACTTTTTTGTGAGTGACCATAGATATATTGTGCCATATGTTTTCAGCAAGCATCTGCTAATAATTTAATGTCGATTCTAATTTACATTACAACGCATATTTGAGGAGGAGAAATATATATTTTATATGATCAATAGGAATCATCCAAATATATGGAGTAGTTATCGATTTTCCATCATCAAACCTGCGTTATTATTATATAGAAAATACACTGGAAGCTACATTGGAAATGTTTAAAGAGCGAATACTTGTCGCACCATATTATTGCCATGAAAAAGTAAATGGACTCTTAATGATGCAGTACATAAAACTGTTAGATCTCATTTGTTATTGTTGGATATCATTTGTTGGCTTTCTTACATATCTGTTTTGTTTTCTGCAACCAAGCTTTTTCTGAAGCAGTCATGGACCAGGTGCCAGAAATCTGAAGGAAGCGGTTGCTGGACCTTAGAATTTCCAGAGAACTATAGGGTAAAAATTGCCCAGCGCCTGCTTAAGAAAAAGCTTACCTGCCACTGATGGAAACTGTCATTAAACAAGCCATGCTGTTTCGCTGAAGAGCGACAAATGTTTTTAGCATACAATAAATGAGCAAATCTTCTAAAGCCAAAAAAACCACATGTTTGTTTCTGGTAACATGCTTGAAAAAGTAAATGCGGTATGCGGCTTTTTATTTTTTATTTTTTACTTTTCGAAAATGTAATGCGATATGCGGTTTTCCTTTTTTTTTCTTTTTTTTTTTACAAAAAATGCAGGATTCCTAGGAAGAAAAACACATTAAAACAATGCTCTTGGTTTTTTTATATTATTTATTAATATCATTAATATCCATAAAGACTTTATATATAACTGTAGCCTTTGTTATTGTAATAGGTATTGAGTATGGATCCATGTAATCTTACCTAAATATGAGTATTTTCCTGTATCTCCAGACATATGAACAATTAATTGCCGACTAATTGATAGGCTGAGAGTACTTGAATTGGTGTTCGTTTGTTTTTACGTAAGTCTCCAGTAAGCTTTTTATAGAATTAGGTGGGAAATATGTAACTAAACAGAAACGCGCGCGTGTTACCAGAAACAAACTTGTTTTTTTATTTGGCCTAATCATGATTTTTTGAAACTGTGACTCAGTGAATTATTTAGTATTAGGACTAACTAACTGATATAGCCATATGATGCATATATGACAAAAATGTGCTAAATTTGAATATTAGTTAAACCAATGTTTCTAATAAATCCATAAAATGTTAAAACTTTGAATGCATTGGATGATGTTTTAGTTGATTGTACTCTGTCTATATCTCCTGAAGCCAGGAGAACTTTAAAAGTGTGCTATTTTACACTTCTCACAGACTATGGGGTGATCTGCCTACTTTACAACATTTCAGAAATCTGTATCTTTCAATTTTTGAATGCTTGATTAGGTCATTCACAAAATTTATAAAATAGATGTATTTTGATGATTATTGACAGTGAGCTATAATAATGAGTTCTTCCTCTGTTAGAGTTAATTATTAATTCATTCACAAAATGAGTCCATTCACAAAATGGAATTGACAAATGAAGAGTTGTAAAATTCCAGGGAAATATTATAGCTCCCTTTAAATTTCCCGATTGATTTTGGGTTTGTATGTTAATCTATGAGGTCATGATCTGGGGGTGATGTAAAGTTGGATGACTTATCGGGCACAGAACTGTGTCATCTTACTGAGTCAATTTACACTATGAAATTTTGTATGTTAATCAATGAAGTCATGTACTAGAACTGTAAAAGATCGAAGACCCATTTAGAATGTAATATATGAATATTAAGGCTCCGTCACACATCACTGTATAAAGCTCAAACGTACGAATAACGTATATTGTTTCAGTCATTGAAATACATGTATATCGATTACCAAGCCAGTGTATGTTATTCGTTCGTTATTCGTACGTTTCGTGATGTGTGACAGAGCCCTTAAGAAGAATGCTTACTCAGCAGGGCACATTGGGTACTTGTTGATTAAGAAGGTTAAATATTTTTAAAGATAGAAGACTCATTTAGAATGTAATTTGAATATTAAGAAGAGCATATTTGGTACTTTTAGATTAAAAAGGTTAACAAATTCTCTCACAGGAATGTACTCTATGAGGTTTGTATGTTAATCAATGAAGTCATGAAATCATGAACTTGAACTATGCAAGGTGATGTAAAGTTGGATGACTTATCGAGCAAAAATTAAGAACTACATCTCTGAATCACGGTGATGAGTAATATGTTTTTATCTTATGATCTATTAATTCAAAAGTTAAACCAAAATATGACTTTTATAGATTGCAAGGAAGTCAAAATAAGCCAGCAAGATACAAAACCTTTCTTCATTTCTACCAGGAATAGCTAGGAATGTGTCACTCATGAACGTAAAACATGAAACAGACATTACAGCATCCAAATATATAGCAACAAGATACATTGTATGAAATTGTACATTGATCATTCTAATCATTAACCCAATTGTAGATCAAAAGGAACATGCTGGTACCAGTACAATTAATTCTGTAATCAATTTTAGGTCATCATTAGGTCTATATATGTATGACATCATGACCATACCGTTAAACACATTAATGTTATGATAACTTAATTTCCTGATTTATGTATTTGACTTTTATATATAATTCGAGTTTTATAAGGTAAAAATAGCAGGCGGCATAGGACACAATTTACTTGATTTAGGCTGAGGGATTTCTAAATGCAAATTTAGGGGTACATTTTACGTGTATCATAATGGGTGAATGTACAATTACAAATATTGCTCTTCTTTTGCACTGGTTTAGTGTCATGTCTCTCACTGTCTAATGTACAACAAGCCACAAACTATGTATTGAAAATACTACAGAAACTCATTTTTTTACATTGATCAAATAAATTATAAAAGTAATGTCACAAAATTGTATAACATAATTGTATTACCCTAAATCCGCTGGGGCTCACGCATGAACCCCACTTTTTATAGATTTTATCATATTTTTTACCGATTAGGAATATAATTTTAGCAGCCATCCCGCAAAGATCCCGGAAGTTCTATTTTTCCACAATGTTTCCAATGGCTTACTAGAGGCAGTATAGGACATGACGCAGCCGGGGATTGTCAACGATACCGAACGGCAACCATGCAAACGTTGCCACGGCCACCCTCCCGGTCTGGTAAAAATAGGACCATGTTATGTAAGTCTCAGCAAATTTGTGGCACTCCACTTAGGAAATGTTTTACTCAACCATTAATTGCTCTCATTAAGTTTTTGAATCAATTATACCACTAAATACTTGTTAATTGATTACAGTTATTGTTTGATAAATATGATTTTTTTCTCTCACTTAAATTATTCTTTGTTCCATTTCAAGGTCATATTCAAATCATAATAAGCGGCTTTAAAGTCCGCTGAATTCACCTGAACCCTTTTCAAATCTTGCATTTATACAGCTCATGCACGAACATGCAGAATTCAGCATGCTGTCACTTGTTTTTGTATTTCTTTACGGATTTTGAAAATTTTGTTCAAAATTCAAAATCAATACAGCGAAATATATAACAATCGTGAACTGCCCACTTGTTTAGCATGTTTCAACATGAATAATGATTTTAAGAGTTTGCTACAATTTTAAACCATAATGATATTGACTGGGTTTTTTTTTTGAAAAATTAATCTGTTTTATGCGAGCATCATTGGTCATGCGGCTTTGAATTTGATTATGATTTGTATTGATTGGTGCGTGTGTAATTACGTTTGAAACCTCAACACATGTTTTTTACTGTTGTCATGTATATACATGTTGCTTATAGGCATGTGCATATGTATTTGCTTTGAAATTCAAACTTTAATTTAATTGCCGTCACCTTATGGTTGATCTGACTCGTATATACATCAATGTTTGGGACTATCAGGGTTTGGGGTTGATAGATACCCACTCCAGTTATTCCAGTTCTTATGGACTGCGTGTCCCACAGCTGAAATAGGTATGGCATTCTGCAAATGAAACGGGTCTGTTAGCCCAAATATGAGTTTGTATCAGTTACAGTCTTAACGATAAAAAAACAGTTATTTGAACTTTTTGGTCTTATACAGTGTAGTTTACAGGTCTTCAGTACTAAAGGCTGCCAATCGGGGAGAAATGCGAATTGGTTGACTAATTTGTAAGCAAAATAATGTTTAAATTTGTAAAGTTCAACTAGTATATCCTTTGTAGCAGACCTATTATTTTGTAGGGAAAAAAATCTTATTTTTTGATCAGATTGAGTAGAGTGCAGAAAAAAAAAAGATTTTTTAAAATGTTTAGATCAAATTGTCTGTTTAAAAGTTCAGTGAGGAACTTTGATAAAAGTAACATATTTCTATTACAATTGAAACAATCTTAATAATCTTGATTGATCAGCTTATGAATATTTCATTGGTTTCCAATCCATGTTCTAATAATTTTAATGATGTGCGCACATCCGAGATAATTAATTGAAATATACACCCGTTGTTACAATTTTTGTGGTTCATTTTGTTATTATACTTCATGCAGCATTATTATTATGCATGGTTTTGTCATTTTCAATATGAAAACCACAAAAGGTAACATTATTTAATTGTAACAAAGATTCTTCCTTAATGGAACCAACATTAATCCTTGAAAAAACATCTCATCACTAACCAAGTCTCAATTTGAAATTCATTAAACCTCATATTTAGTCTATGTCCTTCATCGACAGACTTTCTCTAGGTTTGCATGAACGAGGACAGAATTCTTGTAGCCATGTTATTTATCTTATGAATGATCTGAAACAATTGAATTTGGTCCGAAATCATTCGATACAACCTATTATTAATATGATGCATCAGTGATGCATTGTGACCCTCATTTCCCCCATCTACTGGGAAATAAAAATGCCTAGTTTTTCCTGGAATTGGAACTTGGTAAGCCCCTAAGTGGAGCTTACCTCAAAAGCAATTTTGTGCTCATGTATACCTTTTTGGTATGACATTCTTTGACAAAGGGTGATTTCTGTATTTTATTTTATTGTATTTTGCGAGTTGGACTGAGGGCAGTTAGGGATCAAATTATTTCTCAATCACAAACTGTTGCTTAGTGCACAGTACCCTAAATTAATATTTTGAGATGGATCATTAATGTCTTATTAAGCTTAATTAGTAGGCTACCCTGTCAATGCTGATAAATATTTCAATCTATCAATTATTTGATCCGTTCATTTTAATTCTGATAAAAGCTTTTTTCCTTCAAATCATATCAAAATTTCCAATTAGAGATATGCGTGTTTGTACATGTTAAATATTGTTTTTCTTATATGTTTCTGTTAAATAAATCAAAGTCTAACTCGGTCGGGGGTCACTAACGCCCTATTGATTCTAATATGCGTGTATTTGAACTCCAGTAAACGGTTTGTCTTCAATACCTATTAAACTTTGATTCAGTTACTCTAAAGATTACACACCACTGATCAACAAAATAACATTTTTGTTTGCTTCCGTAGGTTTGAAGAAACAAATGGAAGGCTGTGACAAGCTTCTGTTGTAGGCGGACGGATCTTTCATGAAGGGGTTTGTTGGTATGTCTGCATAATTTGTTTTGGTCAAAATGACCTTAAAAAGCTTGAAAATTCTTAAAAAAGAATTTTTTCTGAATCTGCAAATCTTGGTCCGTTTGGTTTGTAAAAGTGTTTATCAAAAATAGCCAAACTTATTGTTTAAAAGTACATTGCATTTTTATAGACTTTTTTTGTTCTTTTTAAGATAATTTGTCTTCCCACTATAGATGGTTTGAGAATTAAAGAAATTGTTGGAGTTTAAGGAGTCATTTGACACCATCACCAAAAGTGCAATTAAAAACCATTTACTCTAAATACTGTAAACGGGATAATTTTAGCGAGGGTTTAATTTTTATGAATTTTGTGAATCAACATCTAACTGCGAATATAACACCCTGCGAATGCATTTATTTTATGTGCAGGTCTATGTGATGAAGCTTTTAAACGCTAATTTAAAAGTCGTGATTGTCTGGTTTCGTTTGAAAATTCTGCTCGCAAAAATATTCCTGTTTACAGTACAAGTTACTGAGCAGCATAAAATTATGTACCTTTGAAACTATAACAACTGTGTACTGATGTGCTTGCCATCACAGCTCCTCAGTAAAACTTGGGTAGATGAAGTAAATCAGATTATGACTTGCCCAAGGATATATCCATTTGAACATAACTCAGAATCTACCACTGCTCTACTTGAGATTTGTTTAAACTCGTCCCCAGTCATTCACTTCAGGCAAATATCATTTATTTGTGCACAAATGGTGTATTGTGTTGTTATCATCATTAGAGTGATAAATAGTAAACAATAGGAGTTAATTTGTAAATTGATCTATCAACAGCTTAAGCAATTAGCAATGTCATTGTTACAACAAATCTGGAGATTGCTCCACAATCCGTAAGGATGCGAGTACTGATGCAGATACCACATTACCAGTAATGCATCGCCAACCAATCCATTTAGATGCAAGGAGGTGATGTAGGTTGCATGATGGAGGGTCATTGATGGAGATAACAGGGTCTCATCTTTGTAATTATGACACCTGTTTGTTTATTTTGTCATTGTTATGAGATCGGGAGGTTGCTCATCAGTTGGTATAGATGCACTGATGAAGATACCATATGACATCAGTCTGTATTATCTATTTGGTGTCATATTTGATAGGATTGCGAGTTTACTGGCTTGCTTATAAGATGGAAGTGTGTCATCTCATAACATATGATTGAACGCACTAAATATTTTAAAGAAAGCTTTGTAGAATTAACCTTTAATAGTTGTAAGAATGTAAAATAACTAAAATCAAGTTTTCAAAATATTGTAAATTGGAGGAGCTGCACCCCAGTTGATTGCCCTTGTAGTGGTAAGGGCAATTGACTAGGTACAGCTAAGTTAAGGGGGTTGAAATTTATATTTAGATATTGACTTTGAGACAACAAATAAACTGGGGAAGGTTTAGGCATCAAAGGGGTCTCTCTTACAGTATGACTTCAAGACCTTACATATTATTCCAAAACCCTGCTGTGGTTAGGGTTTTAATTTAAAGTCAGTGTGAGAGTTCATGTTAGTGTTTGGTTCTGGACTACCAGCATGTACCTGCAGAAAGGAGGATAGAGGACCACAGACCCACAGGCACAGACCTTCATATGTTGTGCCAACTAAAACTTGCAGTGTAATCATACATACACTACATCCTCCTTTTCTAATTTGAACACCTGTTCTGAAGTTTGGAGATAAATTTTCTTTCTATCTTTAATTTACCCATATCTGTTTTGCCCACTTATTCTATAAGAAGTGAGTGTACCCATGGTCACTCTGAAAGTCTCCAAATATACTTGACTTCACAATTGAATTTTTTTTCCATCAATTGAATTGCCAATTTATTTTTATATTATCTAATTAAGTATACTGTCTCATTATTCTCATCATCGTAACATCTTGCCAGGCCAGCTCAAAAAACAAAATCATTAATTCAGAATTGACCTTCAACAATCTGATACATATCTTGAATTTGCACTTCACTGCATTATTTTAGAAAAATCCCAAACAAAATTTTCTCTCATCAATAGAAGGAATTATTAGAGGGAAGGGGCACTAAAATGTTTAGATTATGCATAGCTAAACTTAAGTTATAGTGGTTTAAATATTTAGATAATTTGATCAAGTAAAAAGATACTTCATTTTTCTTTTGAAATGCCCTTATTTATCATACAATGCAATTTGAGTTCTCCCTTTTCCCCTTTATCACATTTCCCCTGAGAAGTTATTCTCCACTGAAAAGGCATAATTTACATTGAGCGAGTTAAATGAATCAAAGTAGAGACCTGACCATCTCCAGCCGCAAATTGCCGGCCAAATGGCCACTAGGTGTCACGGTAGATCTAATAATACACGCAAGATTTGACTCAAGATTTCATATGTGTAAGCGTGTAAGATGCAAAGAATGCTATGAACAATCAATTATTTAGTGATTGGTGCAGGTTCTGACTTGTATGTAAACCATTGTCAAGTTTGCCCAAGTACATTGTATGGCTGATATAATAGTACTATTATAACTCTGACAGGATGAGGGGAGGCTCAAATATGTGATGGCTCACCCCAAAAGCGATGACTTTGCAGATGATATCAATTTTGATTTTATCTTTTCATCTGTTGCAGCATTTTCTTAGCTTTAAAATGACACCTTACTTGTTGAAATTGATCAAGGCGATCAAATCTGCTGGAAATTCTTATTATTTTCTTTATTTTTTGCTGCCTATTTACACCAGTTTCTTGAAAAGTGTTCTGTTGCAAAGTCTCCCTTTTCAGGGTGAGCCATCACACATATGGTTTGGTATGTTATCTGGACTTTATAACACAAAACATTTAACATTTTACCAAAGTTTTTGGAAACTTCTTTGATAATTTTGTTGCTAATTTCCTTTTGCTCCTACTAGGTGCCCTACTTTTTAAATGAAGACAAGCAAAGATTGGAGCTACTTAGCCATGACAATGATACACATATCAGGTAAGCATTTATTACTTTTTTACTCCATACCAGGTTTGTGACCATCCATTACCAAACTACCCTCACCCCCCCCCCCCCTGGAAGATTCATAGGCAGTACATGTGAAGGTATTATTGCATGACCATCATGTTACGCACTCTTGTTCAATCAAATCCAGTGAGCATGTGAGGAGGAATGTGCAGTGAAGGGTGTAAAAGTTTGACGTCACTTATCGTGTTTTTGACGGTTAAGTTGCTATTTTTAAGACTTCGAGATATGGCATGTTGTATCTTGCTCATTTGTGGCAGATATAAACTGAAATGGAGACTATTAGGAACAAGCAAAGTTTGAAAACTATACAAAGATAGGAAACGGGTACAGGAAGTGACTACCTAAAGGAAGCCTTCTTGACAAAAGTTTGATGTGTTGATGAGTGGTTCTTTGTGCAGATAGGAGGATAAAAAGAGGCACAATTTGTAGTCTTGAATTTCTTCTGTAGTTCATGACTGGGCATGATTTTGCTTCATATACAGTGTGTCCCAATAAAAATTGTGCAAGATGAAAGCGCCCTCTGTGGCAAAACTAAAATGCTAGTTTGATACAATTGTATATCACTGTAAAAGAAAAAACACCAAGCTTTCAAATGCTGTTTATTCTGTTCAATTTGCTTATTTCATTGTCCAGATATGACTAATTAAATGCAGAAGTAAAATTAAATGTTACTTATTCGAAATTCCAAGACTAGCTTGAGTACTGTTTTGTGAATATACACCTTAACATCCCTAGATACACTTTTTCCTTTACCCATGCCATATATAGCAAGCTCCTAGAACATTCACCTGTAACATACATATTAACTAGAATCAAGACACCATTTGCAATTCTATTTAATTATGATATGGAACTTTGATGGCGGGTACGAGATGGATCCCTCCTGATGGCTAGCTCGGAGCTAAACTGCTAGCATGCTTAGCACTGTTATTTTGCCTGGCCTGCCTGGCTGCTAGCGGCTGGCTAATTTGCAATCTATTTAGTAGCTATGAATTATTCACTAAGACAGTGATAATCATTGATCGTATATTGCTTTGCTTTACAAGTTTCAACAGGTTGTTTGAAATAGATAGCATTTGGAACTAAATAACTGAGAAATCTGATCTGATATCTTAAACCTTGAACCATTTTAAAAACAATATATTCATACAAGGCAAAATTTTACGACCTAATCCTTTTGTAAAAGCCCTATTTGGAGTAAAAGTAGCAAAATCTTGGATACCCTACCCCACCCCTTATAAAGACTTTATTTGTTGTAGTAGACTGAAAGTAGACCTTTCAGTAGACATAGCGGTCTTGCACCATTTGGCTACAGCGACTTAAAATTAGCAACCATGTTTAGTAGGATTTGATTCTTTGATCACCCTGAGAGAATGATAACCATCACTGTCAGAAACATCCCTTTTTATGATTCCTTTCCCTTCCTTCTTCCTCTTTTTCTTTTCTCTCACTCAATCTCTCTTCCCCATTTTGTTATTTCTCTGACCTCTTTTAAATTGGTTGGAAATCTGCCCCCTCTCAGGCTTCGTTACTGCACCCTGATGTGATATCTCTTACATGAAAACAAATATTGAAATTTGACAAGCTTAATACATTCATGCATATTTATACAGTGTCACTCTAATGTTCCTCTGATATTCCACCTTGATCACAGAACTTTGTTGTGCATACAATAAATATTTGCTTAAAATGATGGATCAAGAAGTAATCTTTAGAATATATATGCATGAAAATGATCTTATATTGGTTGACATTCAACAGCTTTATGATGACAGTGAGTATTTGACAATGTGACATAAAGGATGCTTCCCTTACATGTGTTTAAGTGTCACTAAGAGTTAATTCATAATTGATGATTCTGGTATTTGATACCACAAGCACACTCTGATCAGCAAACTGGCAAGTCAAGATTGGACAAGATTTTTGAGCCATTTTTATTTTTCCTGTGTAAATTATTTTTGTATTAGTGGAATATGGAACATACAAGTTCAATTGTTTTTGACCTATGAAAGTGAACTCTCTGGACCCATGCATCAACTTTGAGTTCCTAAGTTGGGAAATTGTTCAAAAAAGTTCTGTCATAAAGTTCTTTTATCAAAAGAGTTTTATTGAATTAAATATAGATAGGAGTGATAGGGCTAATGATATTTTCTGGATTAGTGTGCAGGATCAAAGAGCTGATAGCATTGTGGAGGGGGGGGGGATTTAATGGCACAAATTCTTTATACTTGTTTGATTTAGCATTTAGCACTACTAAGATCAAACTGGGTAACAAAATGACTAAAGAACAGGTGACCTACATTTAATACTTGTTTCATTTTTCCTGTAACAAATCATTTCTCCCGTATTCAAAGAGAACCAATGTCTTTTTAATAAAAGTACACATGTACCAATGGCTCATATAGTGAACTTGACAGTAATTAAGAACAATAACATCCTCATCACCGTGGTCATACCTCAAGCTACACAAATTTTATCAAAAACGGATGACAGTGACTAGCGAAACTGCAACACAGGGCAGGGGGCACTAAAACCATAGGGCAGGGGTACTAAAACCATTGTGGATATGAGATGTTTAGGTATAATTTCTCCAAATACTTATGTATCATATTATAAATTGATCATACGCGTAGCCAGGATTTCGGACCCCGGGGTGCGCAAAAAAACCTTGTCCAAAACGGCGACTGATCCAGGGGTTACTAGGAGTACCTACCTGTATTGGACGGTCGCTAAATGTATTATTAGCAGTATTTAGGACTACTGCGTCCTTTTTTCTTTGTTTTCCTATTATTTTTGTCATTCCTTTTCCCATTCTTGAGTACTGTTTTGTGAATATACACCTTAACATCCCTAGATACACTTTTTCCTTTACCCATGCCATATATAGCAAGCTCCTAGAACATTCACCTATCTAATAAGATATGTAATAAATTAAAGAAGAATTAAAATAGAATAAAATGAGTTTAAAGTACAAAACAATAAGATAATAAAATTTTAACAAAATGACATAATATTATATTATAATTTTTCATGATTTATATAAAATAACAATAATTAGATAAATAAAATTGTAAGCAGATTAGAAATTTAAAAAAAAAATCATCCAAACTCACACACATTTGGATTTGGAATTTTAATTGACCTCATTGAAAAAGAACAAAAAATCTATGTACATCTACTCCCAAGTGCCCCTACCCCTGCAACCCCAAGGTACCCCGATGTTAATACAGACAAATTCAAACTTCAATATATTTCTTAGTATGCATGCCACAACTCGCATACAGCAATACGTTTGAACTAGTGGCTTATGATTGGGTCACTGTTACTAGGGATATAATCAAAAACGATATCTGTAAATAGAGTTCTAAGTGCTCGTGATAAACCACCTCACTGCAACTTACCATGTCGCCACTTCAATTGACTTGCATTGAGTTATAAAACTGTCTGTCATTGATGCGTCGCAGTCCATCGGACAATTCTTAAGTAATTTCTACGATTTACTGCAGTGCGTGTTACAACTTGCGCATGCACTGATTGTCGCATGGGTATACACATGCACTTGAGTGAATGGACCAGTTCATGATGGGAATTTCTTTAAAACTCGTATTTACCAATGACCTTGGTGCATATGTTATGACTACTTGTGATTAAGTTTTTAGGAAATGGTATCTTAACGTGATATGATTTAGCAAATTTTAGCGGTAATAACCGGTGATTGATCGTCATTAAAAGGTTACATTCGATGTAAAAGTGGAGCTATTGTTTACAAAATCCAGGCTCCGTGCTTCTTTGATTATACTTGTATCCGTAGTGACTATTGTTAATTGCCGCTGAGGAGAATCGTAATATGAAACATCAATCATAAAAATGTAGGGTCAATTGTAAGGTAGTAAGGTAGTTTTCTGTGCCAGTTGAAGAGTCATAGAAGCATCCGGAGGTGATGGGTTTCAATTGTTTTGGAGGTTAATTGTTTCATTACTGGTCGGTGTGTGCTTTGTACAATAATTTACATGTTAAGTTTGTTATTATATTGGAGATCTGAAAGACATCTTAACTTGAGTGTTCATAACTTTGAAGGATATTATTGGGTGTAAAGGACTTGTTTGAAACATAACTTATCTGTAGTAGATAACTAGCATATAGCATCTCAGTAATAGTATATCACTTGAAGGGGACTATTTTGTCATAATTGAAAGTTTGAACACCTTATTAAACTATTTCATTCTACTGGGATATCATTAACTTTTAGAAATTTAAGCAAGGAAACATTTTAGTAAATGTACCCACAATCTTTATGAATAACTCGCATCTTACCAGGAAATAACTATTAGGAACAAATCCCAGAACTTTTTTCAGAAAAAGAAATGGAATATGAATTGTGATGCATAATATGCTGATTACCCCCTCTAATGGTCCCCTCTCTGACAAATGATTTCCCCACTTGATTGTATTAAAACTTTGTAAAAATAATAACAATAAACAAAGATATGGGCAGACTTTCTAAAAGAGAGAAAACTGGAGCAATAACAATGCTAATGTGACTCCCAATGAACACATTTATGAGGCATGATTTCTTCTCAGAAAACAAAATTATAAACTAATTGATTATCATGGAATGATGAACACAACATTAATTGAAACATTAATTTTTACTCCCCTATCATAAAACACATAACATATATAAATCTGCATTCATTCACAGTCGACCTAGGTCTGAAAAAGTAGGTCTCACCTATCATGGCAGCTCCTCTAACCTTTTTTGCTGAACTATTCAAAACCAATGTCAAATTTCATTAAAACTTCATCTTCATCGATAAAATTACCACAATTTATCTAATAACATGGAAAAGAATAATAGAGATTGATAATAAAAGACAACCACAATACCCGAAGGAACGACAAGTTAATCCACAGTGCCCGTCCAATTATATATATTATACTACCATCGGTAGCTGAGTCGACTCGGTAGTTCAACATGGCAAACTACCGAGCAAGGAGTTTGCCAGGTCTTCTTCCCCTCTCCTCTCATCTTTACTTTCTCCTTTCTCTTTTCCTCTCAGTCTCCATTTTTTTAGCAAATTTAGGGGGTTTGATTGAACCCCCAAGCAACCACTGGCTAACGGCTTGATTAACCCTATCTATATTTAATCCAATAACACTCTTCTGATCAAAGAACTTTCTTGAAACAGAACTTTGTGAAATTTCCAAAAAACAAAGGCCTGTATTCCAGAAAGATGTTTAACTAAACCATTGTTTAACTGAGCATCAACTGTCCAGGAATAATACGCATCATTGCAGCTTTCAAGCAGAACAGTTCGATGAGTCGTGCTGTTGACAAGAAATAAAACCTTGATTTAGCTAAACACCTTTCTGGAATATGGGCCAAAGAGTTTATTTTTATAGGTCAAAAACTACTACTTTAAATGTTGAAAACTTTTGTTTTTTGCTTGTCACTTTCTCAAATTCCTCAAAACCACTGAAATTACTTTAGGGTTGATCAAAACAAACATTTCATCTAAAAAAGGTCCAAGTTTTGAAAATCCCGCACCCTTCTGAACTAAAAACACCTTTGCCATGGACTAGTATCATGTTCTGCTAAAAAAATATAAAGCTGGCAAAAGGTTGAGGATTATATTCTCTTCTGAGATCTAACAAATTGGTGGGGTATAGTTTTCTCCGCAGAGAAAGCGACATAATAAAGGTCGGTATTGGTTTCTCCTCAGAGAGGAACAGGACGTTGATGTTATGGTACAAGTGTAATTGAGTGTTGAAGCTTTTCCCATCAATAGGTGCTTCGGGATTCCATACAACGCCTTGTACAGGAAAGGTGTATTGTCATCAAGGTGTATTGTTATTGGTTTTCCTTTGTTGCTTTCTTGGATTTTCCTTTGTTGCATTCAGTGATTTCTCTTGTGTTCAATTGAAGATGAAAGTAGCCATCTACCTTATCTTTGAGGGTAATTTACAAGAATGTTCACTTGATTTGTTCTCTGTATATTATTCTACAAGGTGGATGCAGATAACATCTGATATAGCTACTTTAGTTAATTGATGACAGTTTTTGACAATAAATGGCAAAAAAAAAAGGTTTGAGATAGATCACAAAGTGTGTCTACAAATTGACTTCTGATTTCTTTCTTGTGTCTATATGTCAATTCTCCTATGGAAGATGTTGCTGTTTCTTCTGTTGTGGAAGAATTTGCTATCTACTGAAGATATAAAGATCTCTAATGAAAAGAGTGATTGACTGCAACATATTTTTTTGCTTTTTGTAGATAAATGAATTGATAGTAAGATATAATTCTCATGTGAGTAATGTGTATCTCAGGGGCCTTCATAAAAAAGTAAACTCACATGCGCTTATAATTGTATTAGTTAAGCCAGCTATGTAGTTCCAAACACTTGCATGAACGATACATTAGAATGATTTGTACGAGGGGTATCTTAGATTTTGTGTTTGCAAAATACTGAGTTTGATGCTTTAAAATGATGTACCTCCCACTTATTTAGTATTTGAAATCTCTTAAAGTTTCTAAATACCCTAAAAGTATGACCATAGAGAGATAAACGGAACCTGATGTAACCAAAGTATTCTATAACAGAATCATTGCTCAAATTGAGGTCATTCATCCCACATACAACTCACTCTATAATATCCTCAGGTTTTCTCCGTAAAACGAAACATCATCTTCCAGTTTCTTGGAATCTGCCTGTATGTATCTTGTCATCATTTGTTCTTGAACTATATTTCACCTCGTTGATGATACAACTATTACATCATGGCTGAGGCTGGTATATAATGTGTAGGAGGATATATTTATAGAAACGAGGTACTCTGATCATCACGGTTCATCTCATCTCAAGTTCAGTGAGATGGTTTGAATCACTGATTCTAGGTCTCTGTAATGTTTTGACTGATTCATTATTACTTATTTGCTTTGATTTTTGTAGGTTTTCTAGCAATATTTGAAATGAAATTTAAAGAAATAAGTACTCCTTAAAAAAATTAAATGTTGATATTTCTTGATAACTATTTCGTTCTGGTCAGGCCTAAAGCAGGTTTTTTAGAAACAGATTGATGAAACAAATGCAATGCATTTGTATCAAAATTTGTCAGAGATTTATTTTAGAAGTAAGAAATTGATAAGGCATGGAAAAGGTACATATCATGTTGGCTTACTTTGCTTTTACCTCCCTTTTTTTTGGAAGAATATTCAAAAATATATAAATCACTCTACTTTTTGTATTTTACCATTATTATGGATTTTTTTGTTATGGAATAAAATTACTGCTCTTATATTATATCGGTTACTAAAGAGGGAACAAAATGTAATTTACTCATAGACAAACATAACATGTTCACACATTCCAAATTTCTGATAGACTTTTAAAATAAAACCAAGTGTACTTTTGGTCGCCCAAAAAATTCAGGATTAGTTTTAAAGAAAGAATTCGATTTTGTTAGTCCATTCCTAAAAAATGTTATAGATGTCATCTATCAGGGATAGCTTTCAAAAAATTACCCACTTTGGTAGCACATCCCCATTAACCAATATGTTGTGATGATGTTTAGTGCGTGGCTTTGAATGATTCTTGATTCTGCATAGAACAGTATCTACCTAAGCATACGTCGTCATGTGAGTGAGATGGGATGGCGTTTGTCTGACTTTCTGATATGATGCACCTTTCTTGTATGACGTAAACAGGTGTCATTTGAGTCTGCCACTCAAGTACAACACAGGTGTATTGGAATTCTATTCTGTGTGATCGTAAACCGGTACATGGGCTGGATGCGTTAAGATGCTAGTGATACAATCAATGACTAGACATGACTGATTATATAGGTCAATAGTAGCTTAATCACAGGTGAACTTTGTGTTACATTACTGGAGTCGTGATATTTGCAACAGCAGGAAGATTGTGGAAGAGATTGCTTATAGGTGAAGTGTGTTGCGACGGAACATAGCTAATGACTAGAAATGACTGGGAGAGACTGGTAGTATAAGGTGTAATAGAGATAGAGACCACAGGAATTATGTATAAAGTTGATGCAATAGGTTTATAATCTTTTCTTAAAATGTATATTGCAATATTTTACTGACATATACCACCCTGGTTTTCTCAAGATTCTAGTGTTTTGAAATGGGAGCACAGATCCTAGAATTTGTTAAGTGAAAAAGTGGTGGATCAAGGCGACTGTTCCTAATCCTTCCCTAAACACATGTGTAATTATGAGCAAATTTCAACGATGGTCTGAAAATTTGAGATTTGGAATTTAGCAATGATATCACAACTTTGAGTCATTACAGGTGATTCAAGTGGGGAGGATGGGTTTACATAAAATGCTGCATAATTAAAGAGAACAATGTTTAGATTAATTAGATAATTGAATTGTCTAAATTGTATTGATAATTGTCATCAGGATAATTAGTGATTTGTTGTGTGTCAATATTAGAAAATGTATTTGGTGGTATTTTGAACTGACTAGTTTCTCTATACAAATTTGGATTTTGAATATACATTTTAGGACAGGAAAAACAACTTGAACTTTAAGTCCATTAAGCCTAACTGTAAGAGAGATGTTTATACATTGCACCTCTATTGTGGAAGTGTTATCTACTGCATGCGTAGCCTAGCGGAAATGTCCTCGACTGTTAATCACTGGGCATTGAGAGTCGTGGGTTCGAGTCCGATGGGCGGCGTGTGTAGTGTCCTTGAGCAAGATACTTACCCTATTGTGCTTCTCTCCACCTAGGTGTCAAGTGGGTACCTGCTTTCTTCAATGCTGGGAAGGTAACAGACTCGCGGGGAAGGAGGTGTAGCAATCCCCTTCCCCTCGCCGCAAATATAACAAAAAATGTGGAGTCTGACCCAATCGCTTCGAAAGAGAGATGGGCACTCTGACCTGTGAAATACAGGCCGTCCCTTTACCCTTACTTATCTACTGAATATAGATCCCTCGTACAAATAATGATTGATTTTTAGTTCTGGAAAAGTGCTTGATTCTTGATGATAAGTTTTGTAAGTTATCTTTTCCTCAAAGCCACGTTCAGAGTCTGTGCTAAAGTAGATTTGACTATTGTTTGTTTAATCTAACTTGTTGAGATGAATTGCTCATCATTTTTATCAAGTCTCATCTCCATGGCTCAAATCCTCCATAAACACACACCTAATCTTCAAGACACTTAACAAACCTCTAATCAACTCGTATTTCAAGATCTGATTTTACTCATAATCCATAAATGAGCTCACAATTCACAAGGGATCACTTCCAAATCCACTCTGTCCCCACTTGTATCAAAAATTACGGACACTTTGCCACTTGTTATTCTGTTAAAGTCACGCCAAATTCAATCAATAAGGTATAAGGTTTTGTCTAATCAAAGCGGCGGCCAATTGAAACCATGATGATCAATAAAACAAAAGGCTTTTTAATTTGTACTATTTATCTGTATCATCGTCATGGTTATTTGGTAATTTCACCCATAGAGTGATTGTTTTACACAAAAAAGAGCCGATTCTTTCAACTCGTGGTAAGTAGCTGAGATAACGACCTCAGGAGACCTTGCATAGCATTGCTTAGTCTGGATTAGAAAGAATTAGATTTTGTTATTCCATAAAAGTAGTTATAGATGTTATCAGGGATAACTTGCAATAAATTACCCACTTTGGTAGCACATCCCCATTAACCAAATATGGAAGTATCCCCTTCTTGTTTATGCAATCCAATAACCTCTTTAAAGACTGTCATCCTAACTATCTTATGGACAGTCAGTACTCGTATGTTGTGATGATGTTTAGTGCTTGGCTTTGAATGATTCTTGATTCTGCATAGAGCAGCATCTACCTAAGCATACATTGTGAGTGGTATGCTGTGATGATGTTTAGTGCTTGGCTTTGAATGATTCTTGATTCTGCATAGAGCAGTATCTACCTAAGCATACATTGTGAGTGAGATGGGATGGCGTTTGTCTGACTTTCCGATATGATGCACCTATCTTGTATGACGTAAACAGATGTCATTTGAGTGTGCCACTCAAGTACAGCACAGGTGAGCAATGTATCACAGTCTATTATTATTGGAATTCTATTCTGTGTGATCGTAAACCGGTACATGGGCTGGATGCGTTAAGATGCTAGTGATACAATCAATGACTAGACATGACTGATTATATAGGTCAATAGTAGCTTAATCACAGGTGAACTTTGTGTTACATTACTGGAGTCGTGATATTTGCAACAGCAGGAAGATTGTGGAAGAGATTGCTTATAGGTGAAGTGTGTTGAGACGGAACATAGCTAATGACTAGAAATGACTGGGAGAGACTGGTAGTATAAGGTGTAATAGAGACCACAGGAATTATGTATAAAGTTGATGCAAGAGGTTTATAATCTTTTCTTAAAATGTATATTGCAATATTTTACTAACATATACCACCCTGGTTTTCTCAAGATTCTAGTGTTTTGAAATGAGAGCACAGATCCTAGAATTTGTTAAGTGAAAAAGTGGTGGATCAAGGCGACTGTTCCTAATCCTTCCCTAATATAAACACATGTGTAATTATGAGCAAATTTCAACAATGGTCTGAAAATTTGAGATTTGGAATTTAGCAATGATATCACAACTTTGAGTCATTACAGGTGATTCAAGTGGGGAGGATGGGTTTACATAAAATGCTGCATAATTAAAGAGAACAATGTTTAGATTAATTAGATAATTGAATTGTCTAAATTGTATTGATGATATGTCATCAGGATAATTAGTGATTTGCTGTGTGTCAATATTAGAAAATGTATTTGGTGGTATTTTGAACTGACTAGTTTCTCTATACAAATTTGGATTTTGAATACACATTTTAGGACAGGAAAAACAACTTGAACTTTTAGTCCATTAAGCCTAACTGTAAGAGAGATGTTTATACATTGCACCTCTATTGTGGAAGTGTTATCTACTGCATGCGTAGCCTAGCGGAAATGTCC
>JXSR01S013495.1:9582-20112 GCA_000969725.1 Ophiothrix spiculata
TTCTTCCAAGTTCTCTACTGAACAAAATTAACACAGAATTATGTTCGCCTACATTGTAAACTGTCTGAATTATAGTAAAGCACTGAATACAGCCACAGAATGTCTGTGATACAGTCAACACATGAAAATTAAATGTTTAATACAATTACAGGTAAAAAGTGATTTGTACAGATCAACAAATCTTTGACCTCACTGATCCCATGTAATCACCTAAGCAATCAAGCAACAAAAGGTATTGGAGGCAATAGACAATTTAATGCCTATTATCCATGGTCAGAGGCCTGAACAAATACTTCTTTTGACATCCTGGCCAGGTATCGATGACAGGACTAGATAGGATGGAAGGTGCCCCGTCTAGTCGGGGTACCAGTGAAAGGTAATTAAGTCTTGGCTATGTCCAAAATGAAATCCTCATGAACTTATGAATGAACAAATGTCAAACATGACAAATTATGAATGAGTAGGTCAAAAACAGTGAATTATCTCAATACATAATCTAGTTCCTGATTTGAAAGCTTGGATGAGTGTATTAAACAACAACAACAAAACGGTAATAACAAGGTAAAGAGAATGTAATTTAAAATTCACAAATTCAAAGCAGATACGCAGACAAGTGGTTATTTTAATCATTTTGATTCATTGAAAGTTAACCTCAATCTATACGGTACATCATATATTCAACATCATTGTAAAAACACATAGTGACTGACTGTTTGTGCGCTATCTGCAAATCGTAATTTATTTGTAGCCAATTTATAAATGCCTACTTTGTTATTCATTGATCACAATCCTAGCAATTCATCGATTATTGTTACTCACAGACACATTTTTAAAAGTACCATTTTGGTAGTATGTTACATCACCATCACGATGTAAAAAATCTGATTTGGAAAATACTTGATTATCATCAACACAAAAGGATACATTTTACTCATCTGAGGAGGAAGTCGGAATAATAATGATGTCTTGACCAGTGATATATGAACAAAAGTATCACACAAGATTCAACACACGCACAGGTTGAAATGTAACAGTCTTTGATGACAATTATCTACAGGTGATAACAGGTCAGTCCATAGACTATGCTCTGTTAAGGTGATTTATTGTGTAAATTGGTTTTTGAATTAAGACGTAATGCAATTTAAAAACTCCTACATATTTTGCAGACGGGGGCGGCCGCGATCCTAGCGATTTAGAAGAAGCTACTAAATTTATTGACTAGGGATTTCGAAAACGCAAATTTGGGGAACATTTTACGTGCCTTTCTATCGGCGCATTGATATTGAAAAATTTTCAAAACTCATATTTTTACCTTTATTCAAATAATAACAAAAGTGCTCCTATAGTGACATTATTCCAAAACCGATGGGGTTCACGCGTGAACCCCATTAGTAGCAGAGTAATTTGAAGTTTATTCGATGCACTATTTTAACATAATGAAAATTACACGAGCGACACTGAGGTATCTTGATCAATTATGGACGGTAGAGAGGCATGGCCATCGCCGTCTGATATTTTGTTATGTATCTCTTTGTTGATCTGTGATGGCTTCATAAAATTTCAAGGTCAAAGAACTGTTTCATCAAGGAATCGTCACGCAACTACCTTTGGTGGAAAGCAATACGGTCTGAATTCCGTTTTTGTAAATATAGCAGCGCACTTCGTTTGTCAAATTCCCTTTACTTTTTAAAACAAAATCTTAAAGTTAAAACACTATCTGAAAAGGTGTTAGCAACCACATTAACTGAAATATATAAGAGGTCAGTTTTGAACAAAAGTATCACACAAGATAGGCCCCCTACGTTTCGTAATGTATCTTTGTGTAGACCTCTGATGGTTTGATCAGAAACATTTCAAGGTCAAATCTTTTTAGTGAATCATAAAATAGTCACGCAGCTATCTTTTTTGTGGAATGCAATATATTCGCGTGCGATCCGAATTAATATTTTCAGCGGTTCTGTTGTCAAAATATTTGTTTTCAAAGAACAATTCTGATGCACCATCTTTCAACAATAGTATTGACAAATTCTGTAATTGAGCTTTCGAATGATATTTCAAAATGAGTGATACATTATTTTATCATTTTTTTCTGTTGCTAAGTCCTTTCAACAATATTAAAGACACTATCTTTCATATAAGGTGGTCTCAAAAATGAATAGTACAGCTGTAGAAATGTTATGCTGATTGTTTCACCTTTTTCTTCAGAAATTTAATGTTCTCTCTTATTTTTGCTGTTGATGCTTTTTTTCATTCTTGTCGTAAGTTTCCTTATATTTGGTCTATGATATATTTAATTGTCTCACGGTCTCGATTTAAGATCCTCAACAAATGTCTTAACTAATTGAATTAAGATTAAAGTAAACAATATGCTCTAAAATATGATGCATTTTTACTTTTGTTGTTGTTGTTGTTGTTGATGTTGATGTCTGTAACCTGACAAATAAAAATGAAATAATGATACATTGCGAAAAGTTTGTCATTAAAAAGCGTATAACATGACATTCATCTCAGTTACATTACTCTTATGCTGTTGCTTTTTAGAAAATTTCTATGTATCATATTGTTGCAAAAGAAATCATTTAATAAATAAATTGTTGCGATCGCACATGTTTCCAAAACGTGATTTGATGTCTGGTTTAAAGCTTGGTCATGAAATTAAATCAACGACTATTTATTGTGGATTTTGTTCTCAAATCACTTACATGCTCTGTAATATATTTATGTATTAACCTGTTTTGGCTTCATAAAATTTCGTTACTGAATGGTCAACTACCTTTTGTAGTATGCAGATATTCTCACGTGTCTGAATTAAATTGTTGTAGATATTAAAGCGGTTCTGTTTTCATTTTTTATGAATTCAACTTGAAATTTAAAGTTTAAGACACAATCTTTCAACTATAATTTCGTATTTTATACTGAAATGTCATTAATGGTTATGATAAAATTAATGGGGAATGGTTAGTCGGCGAGTTATGGGGCGGCGAGTTATGGGCGAGTTACTGTTGGGCCAATGGGCGAGTTATGATTAGAACAATTACTTGGTTTTTGTTTAATTGATTTATTGTTTTAATGATTTACGTTATTCTATTTTATTCATTTTTAGGACAAAAGGGTCACGGCCGACAATTTGGTAGTGGAAAAACAAAGTTGGAAAAATTATTTTTAATACATTCAATTTGCACTCTATATAGGGCATGGATGGACAACGTCTGGACTGAGGTCCGGATTCACATCGCCAATGCAAAAAGTTGTACTAAAGATACCATAGTACTAGATTCAATGTGTTAGGCTTATATTTTCGCTCTCGCTTGTCTTCTTCAAAATTTGTGTACTTGCTGTTAAGAGCAAAAGTTAGAGTTCCAGACATTTTCTATAACATGGTCCATCCCAATTGAACTGTATGTGAAGTCCAAATCATGGACCTCTGAGATCCGAACTTAACCTGGTATGGGTTAACCTAAATTGGTCAGATTGAAATCGGGCATTTTAAAATTAATAGTAATTTAATCAAATAGGCTTATTTTATTCACACCCAGGAACCACGGTATGATTAACTCATCCTTATTTGCTCTTTTCATGGTTCTATATCACAGGGGTTCTCAATTATTTTTCACCAGGAAAGCAGCCATGTGAGTCGCGAAATGCGAGTCACGAAATGACGAGGGTGGAATGAGTGAGGGAAGGGGTGTCCCTTCCCATACAAAGCGTGAAAGTTCTTGCATATCAGTCTTTTTATATCTGAATTTGTACTTAATTTTGCACTTTATTAAAGATGGTTAAGGGACCCTAGTAGAGTACAAAAACCTGAGGGTCTATGTACTGCTTGGACAGTGGTCACCAAGTTCCCACAGATGGTTGAAGCATAAACCTGCAACAGGCTTGCAACTGACCACCCCTGAGAAGTACCAGAAATGCAAATGTGTAGACGGTTTGATTCATGATACTCGAGGGTTTTCAGCAGTGCTCCTTTTTTCAAGGATAGGGCGTGGGTACTAGGGTCTTGTGGCCTTCATTCATCAGATTGAGGAGGCTCATCAAAATTCCTCAATCTTGGATGATAAACATGGCTAGTTGGGGATCAACATTCGAATTCCTCCTTTGAATCAAAACATGTAATTATCACGATCTGTAATCATACACTCATAAATAACAGGACTAATTGATGAGCTTTGCAATGACCATCACATCATGTAGAAGGGGTAAAACTGTAAAGGCCCTTATTGAATACCCACCCATTCATGAAACTGACTAGTGCAGTTTTTAATCTTTTTAACAATTAATTTAATAAAAAATGAAGGATGTTAATTATGACCCCGAGTGCCATTGAAAGTGATTTCAAATGGTTTCTGTAAGCCCATCAGTTGAAGATATTTACCCTGCCCCAAAGAAATCTCCTTTTAAAGCAAGCAACACTGGGGGAGGGGTTATAAAAGGGGTATTTACCCCCTCCAGTTAGAGGCTTTTTCTACACTTGCATCCCCCCCGCCAGACGTCAAAAAAAGAAAACAAAAATCTGTCTTTTTTTTTTAATTTTTATTCCTCCTCATGAATCTTCATAACTCAAAACCCACCCCGGGGTTCTTGAGGTATGAAGTTCTTGTGCCGCTTTTGTTTCTTGGGACTTGCCCATGATATTAGCCCACAAGCCCTGCTGTGGGTTCCTATGTTGCCTTCATCTTACCCCTCCCCCATCCTCCATTGTTATAGACCCTAGTGCTACTCCTGAGACTATATCAGCAAGTGACGTTTCAGCTTATAATACAATTTGGTAAAGTCTAACAGTAACTCGCCCACTGGTCTAACAGTAACTCGCCCACTGGTCTAGAACAGTAACTCGCCCAATGGTCTAACAGCTAGTAACTCGCTCAATGGTCTAACAGTAACTCGCCCATAACTCGCCGCCACATAACTCACCGATTATCCATCCCCAAATTAATGTATTCAAAAGAATACCATTTTAAATTTAGTTATGAATTACAAATTATTGAAATGTATTCGATGGAATATTTCTTTAAGAATTAGTAATCAACTGCAAATACTTTTCTGTTGCCAAGTCCTTTCAAATGTTCAAGGTCACAACACTGTCATCATAAATGCTGGTTTCAAAATTGAAAATGGTAATAGAAGTGCTACATTGATTGTTTTACCTTTAGTATGTAATAATTTGTGACAAGTTTATCATAATGATTTAAAAGCATTACATTTAGCTTCTCTTATGTTATTCGGTTTTGTAAAAGTGACAAGTATTACTTTGTTTGCAACGGAAACAAATTCCTGATAAATTATGGTATATCATATATGACTAAATATCTATCATAGATAATTTTCTAATTTGTTATGTATTGCATTGTTGGCTACGGATATAGTTGTAAATTATTATTGAACAAATGTCTACAACTTTAATTTCTCAAAATTTGACTTGATACAAAACAGCTACGCAGATTAATGGTTTTCTAATCATGGAAAGTCATCCTTAATGCACACATCATAATCAGTCATATGATTGTAAAAAAACACAGTCACTGACTGTTTGTGCGCTATCTGTAAATCGTAACTCATTTGTAGCTAATTTATAAATGGCAACTACATCATTGATTACAATTCTAGCAAGTTATCGATTAATATTACTCATTCTCACATTTTGAATATTACATCTACCACTTTGCGTCTGTATAGCATTACCGTCAAGATGCAAAAACATTCTATTATGGAAAATAGTGGATTATCATCAAAACAAATGGATGCATTTTGCTCATCTGCTTGAACAGGAAGTTGCATGATAATTGCAAAATATTCTGACGTGGAAAATTATAGTGGATTATTATAAGAACAAAATGGATATATTTTACTTCTCTACTTGAATAGGAAGTCGGCATAAATTATGATGAAAGTTCGGTGTGTACATGAAGAAAGGTATCACATAAGATTTGAATAAAGCTCAGGCGGAAATGTAATTATAGCCATTGCTGGCATTTATCGACAGGTAGAGAATATAATAGGTCAGTATAAATACTATGCTCTGTTTCTGGTGATTTATTGTATAGAATCGGTTTTTAATTTGGATATAAAGCAATTTCGAAGTCACTTGCAAGCTATGTAATGTTTCTCTATTGTTAACCTATGATGGCTTCATTACATTTCTTTGCCATAGAACTTTTTCCTTATTG
Source organism: Ophiothrix spiculata (assembly GCA_000969725.1). NCBI lineage: Eukaryota > Metazoa > Echinodermata > Ophiuroidea > Amphilepidida > Ophiotrichidae > Ophiothrix > Ophiothrix spiculata. The sequence goes on from JXSR01S013495.1 coordinate 15,750, forward strand.
AATGGTCATGCAATACCTTTTTGTGGAATGCAATGATTCGTGTGTGATCTGAATAGCTATATTTGTAATTTATTAGAGCGTTCTGTTGTCATCTTTGTTTACAAATTGAAAAGGTTAAGGCACTATCTTTCATAAATGGTGTTAACTACTACAACTGAAATGTTATATTGCGAGTGATATAACATTAAAAAGACCTGTTGCTAAGTTCTTTCGAACTGAAATGCTCAGGGTGAAGACACTATATAAAAATGTGTTCGTAGCCGCATAACTGCTGGAATATAATATTGCAAAGTATCACCTAGAATGCTATATGTCTGATTCTTTTCTATTAATGCAAAGAAGACATATACTTTCTTGTATAGGATACATAATTCAAGTGTTCTTGTACATGTATAATATATGCTTTGACTTAAATATCTAAAAGATATATAACTAAGAAAGTCGTTTCAGACATATTTGACACTGATCAAAAATATAAAAAAGCATCACACCATCATAAGATTCCATTTACAATTACACAGTGTTTAATATTTTTACAAGTGTAGAGAATGAGAACTTTAAGGTTATATAGATTGAATTTACCATCGTAGAATGAAATGTCTCCATTGCAATTAAATTTATCAAGAAAATTTACTTATGCCTAATATTATTCCAATTGTACTAAAATGAAATACCGTGACATGTCTCATTGATTAGCCTCGAGCATCACACGATTTTAAAGGTTGAGCTTAGGAATTTTCATAATGGTCATTTTTTCTTTTTTTTAGAAATTATATGCGACAGTAATACTTGCAGCTAAATGTTTTACATCATAGCGCGATCAGGAAAAAAAATACAGTCACTTTAATGGAATATTGTTTGTTTCATGCCAACTTGTTTTAACAACATGATGATTGTTTGTTCTGATTTTGATTTTTTTCTTTCTGAAAACTGAATTGTAAGAAACAACCAACTCATAACAATTTGCTTTAATCATGCAGAGGAGCATAATCAGGGCTGGATTATATTAGCACACGCCCGACAGCCAATGGCGGGTAACTTTGGTGTCGTGTGGGTAAAATTTAATTGAAAGTTACCTGCCCGACAAGGCGGGTAAAATTTTCTGTAAATGTCAAGTTTATTTTTAGTAAATAAACAATACCTAATGATTTTCTCTAATTTATTTTTAGTAGGGACGTGTCACTAAGGAATTTGAAATGTCACCCATAAAAATACAAATTTTCAAGAAAAGGGGATCTATCCATGTTCCAAATTTCTCAAAAAATAGTTACTTTTTACAAAAAAAAAACACACAAATTTCCCTATTTATTGTGAAACAAATCCTGAATTTGCGCCATTTGTAGCAAATTTCGATTTTGTTTACAGATATAAGTGATATTTATTTTTAAATTGTTAAAATTCGGGCAGGTAAATTTCTTGTCGGGTGGGTAATTTTGGAAAGTTACCTTGACTGGCTATAACAAACACTAGCTTAATTTGCATTTGATCAAAAATTACCGTCTATGATTTGATGGAAATATACACACAGAAAAAAGTTGTGTTAAAAGGGGAACATGGTTAACAGGTTGGGTTAAATTTTGAACTATGTTGGGTAAAATTTGACACAATGTTGGGTAAAACGTGCACCATTACCCAACATTGTGTCAAATTGTACCCAACATTGTGCAAAATTTAACCCAATCTGTTAACCATGTTCCCTTTTTAACACAACATTTTTCCTTGTGTAGCCAGCTGTCGGTGTTAACAGGTAACATTTGTTGAGCTGCAAATTGACGAGTCGCGTTTGGTTCTTTTATTCCCATAAGAAAAGTCACTGGTCCATAATAGCCTCGGAGATAGTTTTTGAAATTTGGAATTTAAGGGCAAATTCACTTAGTCAAGTTGAACGGTTAAAGGTTGTTGACCATCCGTTCATGATGAAGGTAATCACTTGCCGGCCGGTCGGTGGTCCCTGTTTCTACAGCATACATACAATATTCCCATTCAATATCAATTTCCTCAAGAACGGGAAGAAAACATTTGACTTTGAACATACACAAAATTATGCAGACGCATATATATGTGCCATCAAAGTAATCAAATTTTATTTTAAAAATGCCAGTTTTTGTCGTTTTTCTTGAAAACTAACCTGGTGACCATATTTGTTTATTTCAGTATTTTAAAGTGCGCAAAAAGTGCTTTAACATATGTAAAAATTAGAAAAATAAATGAAGCATTTTCTATTTTACAAGCATGTAATGATCGACGTTTTGGGGCTTTCCCTACACTGTTAGAACGTTGGGCAAATAATTTACCCAACGTTGGTTCAACTATGAACAACCCAACTTCTGGGTAAATAATTACCAACGTTGCGTACAATGTTGGCTAATTACCTAACTGTTGGGTAAAAGTTTTAGCTAATTACCCAAATATTGGGTAAAATTTCATCAACAGTTGGTTAATATTATTTACCCAACAATTGGGTTGTTCATAGTTTAACCAACGCTAAAAAATTGCCCAACAGTATAACAGTGTATACTTTGTATTGTAAATCAGGTTGTTTTTTGGTTAAACATGTACTTCTTGAAATGCTTGTATCTCAAAAACGAGCACGGTTACCTATATTTTTTATTTTAGATTGTTATCAACACAAATAAATCTACCAAATACTAAATTTCTAAGAAAATAAATGGAGGATTTGCATCTCTGAGAAAACCCCTTAAGTATCTGTCGGGTGTTGCATCATGTTTCCTGACAAAAAACAAGAACAAAAAACAAAAATGGCAAGAAAATGGATATAGGCCTTTTCTGAAACGTAAGTGCCGCCATATACACTGTAAATTTGGTGTTTTGAATTTAAACATTTCCTTGTACACTTAATTTGACACTTTTTCAGGAAGAGTCGGTTGTAAACATGTTTACCTACCTAAACACCAGTTTGTCCATACTTTCTAAACACCTAATTTACAGTGTATTTGATATCAGCAAGTGCATATAATTTGGTATTTATGGTATTTTGACAGACACGCAATGGGCGTAAAAACGGAAATGTACCTCTTAAAGTGACGACATACTTTAATTTATTACCATAAATAAACTGAAGACAACTTTCTCAAGTTTAGCCAAAGTTCAATTCAACTTTAAATTTTATAATTTTGAGCTTTCCAAAGCTGGAAACTTCAATCATATGTTGAGTTTATCATATTGGAGATCTTGGATATATACAAGGACAGTATGTCATATATATGTGACCGTCCAGCCCAAAGCAGCAGTAAATGCCAGCTCTTGTCATTTTAACTTTTTTAATTATTTGCAAAGACCATGCTTTAAGGAATAAAATGACACCTTAATGAACTTCACACGATTTCCAGAAGTCAAGTTATGGTCCGTCAAAGGTTGTCAGGGAGTAAAACGTATAACTGAGATAAATGCGTTCAAAGATTAGTAAGCCCTATATTTTCTGTTGATCGTCTAAAAAATATGCCAATTTATTTTACATTTCCTATTATTTTCTTGAAATGAAACTTTGCTGGTATTTTGTAGTAAGCACTAGGATTGTGAATCTATCAAAAAATCAATTTCGGCAAATATTGACCTTGACATGTATTTCAACCTGTAGCGCAAAATGAAGTTTCTGGCATTTACTGCTCATACGGGCTGGAAGGTCACATATATGTTGTATTAGAGCAGACTTCCCGTCGGTCATATGTGAATACGTGAATACCCCTCCCCAGGTCTTGCCCAGGTAATTGTCAGTATCTGGCCTTAAAGTATCAGACTCTCTGGACCTTTGATTTTTGTTTTTATATAACAGATCCAAACCGCATAGTCATAATAATTTTTACGAACAGTGTTTTTACGATAATTTGATCATTTTGTACAAACTTTTAGTATCGGGGTTTTTTTTTCGAAAATGAGTCCGTAAAAGTTCGTAAATTATGGTTGTTAAAATGTCAGTATACGTCCTACGCAGATTCGTAGCCGTTCGTACGAACGCTGTACAAGCAATAGTGACCATTCTTAAGGCTACAGTCCCTCGGCTGAAAGTCATGTTTACTGCAAGTTTTTACCTATACTTAAACACCTATCAGAATATCACAATTTTTGGCGTACATATTGAATAGAGTCTCTAGTTTATACATAGAACTTTACTAGTGATTCCACGTCCATTATCAAGGTCAAAATGACGCCTAAAGACTACTTCGAAGAAGTTGACCCTTTTTCGCCGAAACCTCATTATTTCATGATGTTCGAACAATTCGACTGGTTTCAAATGTTGACAGATTGTAGGCTTGAGGCAAAAATTGCAATTTTTATGTAAACAAAAGAAAAATACGGCATTCTAATGTTTATGTTTTAGATTTTAGTTCACGATCTCAACGCT
>JXSR01S013496.1:21978-44434 GCA_000969725.1 Ophiothrix spiculata
TTCGAATTTTAAAATTTTTGACTGTATTTAGGTAACTTACTGACTGACTGACTAACCTAACTAACTAACTAAAGAAATATATAACTAAATAAACAAATTATCCTGTGCAATTATTTAACACATCGGCATCACTAAATCAAAATCTTAATACCAAGAAGATTTGTCATACCACGATTTACGTCTCTTTGCAAGGCCATTTCTGTTGTTCTGTTAGCATCTGTCAGACCAGCGTCTTTCTGAGCATATTTTCGTCTTTACAATATAACGATACAACAATAGATTAAGATAAGTAAATTAGTTGTATTTAATGCTAATGGAACTGAAAGAATCAATGCACAAAGTACACTAAATAAGGTTATAGATTTCGCCCTCAGTACAGTTACAGTACCAGTAAGACATCTGCAAACTCAACACAGGTATCATTCTCATCACGAATTAAGGCTTACGTTTCAGCCATAGAGATCCAAAATTCAAGAAATGTTGAAATTGCTAGACATTTCTTCGAACAGTCATGGATCGATAACCAATTGTATTTCAACCACCAGTCGGCCTGATGATGTGCTTTGGATACACCGTGAAACGTCGTCACCAGTCGGTCGTCACGACGTTTATCATGTGTCATTGATCATTCACCCAAAATGTAAATCAGTCAAGATGGCCAATTTTATATGATATTTCAATTTTGACGACCTGGATGAATGACAACCCTGAGACTATTATAACTAACGCTTCATTTTAATTCCTGCATGGAGTCAAAATTGGAGACACGAAGACCCCAATTTGATCTTCAAGTCTGCCATTGGTATCTCCCCTCGGCTACCCCTCCATATCTATGATCTTCACGCAGTACTATTGTAGCACGATAATGCAGTTTCCATTTAAGATAAAGGGGAAAAAATGAAGCGCTTAGAAAAACTACAAAGTGACTTTGACTCAACAAGTCAAATCTAACATTAACCTGGCTTAAAAAGAAAGTTTACGTAATTAATTACTAACTATTGTCAAATTCACTGATCCTCGCCTGGCTCTTACATCGAAATAGTACATCAAATTATTTAATAGTATACAAATATCGAATGCACGAGAGTGCAACAGTATATAATATGTCATTTACCTAATAGCAATAAACACACATACCTATAAACGAAGACACCCAGCACAAACATGAGAATAACAACCAAGAGCACAATGGTAACTGATACCGCTATTGCTAGAGCATTAGATTCTGAAAAGGAAAAGAGGGTTGTAAAAGGGGTGGTATTTGTGCGTCCAAAACGAATGAAGGCTAACTAACATATAGTATGACCGTATAAGAGAATGCAATACTGCGAGACTTTTATATTGCTGGTTATATTATAAATAGAAGATCATAAATTGCATTTTACAGGTTTATAAACTGAACACCTTTTATGAATGTTGCCTGAATCAAGGATTGACCATATCATGCTGTAAAAACAATCAGGTAAGGCATTGTTCCCAATTCATGACTGAATATCTTCCGAATGTCGGAAGGCTTTGACGCAAAAACCATGACGAAATGATGCAAAAATATTAGGAAAACGCATAACTACCTCCTTTGAAGTAGTCTTTATAATGATAGAGGCCCTGACGTAATTTTTCTGTATCATTTAATACACTATACAACATCTATCTTGTAGATGACTCAATATTTTTCTGCATCATGATGAAAGACAATTGCGTCACGTGTTTTCGTCGTGAATTGGGAACCGTGACTAACGCAGATGTATTCAAAATCCGTTGCTCGGTATGGCAGAGAAAAAAAACCCACAACTTTGTCAATTTTGATTTTGGGAAAAAACCTTCCGCAAAAAAGATAAGAAACCGTAATTTTTCAGGAAAAATAATGTGTATGGTAGTTGCCTCTAATATAAACTTTAGGTTAGCTCGAACAAATTTGTGACTTACCAACAGCTGGAGACACCAAACAACCACCAAGAAGATGGCATGGAAAGGAAACAAAAGAAAATGAGATCATCAAAAGCAAAACAGATTAAATCAGAATACTACATGAATGTCATTACCTTTTAGAGCCGTGTGACGAAATGCGGACACCCATCCATTAATGGCAACTTATTTGACCAGTGTTTTACTCTTATCTTTCTACCAAGGCTTACGGATGATTCTAGGTCTCACAGAAACACACATGAATATAACCTGAGGCTGGGATGTCGGGGTGTCCTGTCAAAGTTGATGATACCATATGGGAGACTTGCAAAGTACCAGGTTGATTTTGATACCCTATATTGCAACTCTCGAGACCTGCAACGTGGGTCTTTACCCGGTCAGAATACCCAGTTACCCCCTAGGGAAGGAACTTCAGATGTGGAGTTTACAACAATATAGTTCACGGGACCATGACTGATGCTACCGTGTTTCTAATATTAACAAATCAGATAAAGAATGATGAGAAATATACATCATAAAATCAAGCCAAGACTTCATTTATTTTGAAAAAAAAATCCTGTCTGAAAAGGGAATTGGACCCCGAACCTCTTGAAGGCTGGACAAGTGCTATATGCACTGAGCTATCAGATAAACTGAGAGTTTTAACTGTGATTTGATTAACTGTTATTAATGTTCTAGTGCACGATGCATATTTCTCATCATTTTTATCTGACATTATTGGATCAAAAAAAAGTCAATTACATCATATCAACGAACCCCGAAGTTTTAAGTTAGTGACCATTAAAAGGGAAATGATATCATAATGCCTTAAAATTGCTGTATTTCTATTCCTCAACAGATACAAGGAGGTGATTCCTTGCATCTACAACTGTTTGCTTATTTATTTTTCACTGGAGAGTCTTGGTTGACCTTTAAGCTGCAGTAAGACAATAACGCAGGACAATGACGCAGTCATCTACTACTATGACAGATCCTGCTTTTCCAAACAAGGGGTGGAGGAGAGGTAACAATTATAGTTATAAATAATTGATAATTTATTGCCAATACCTTTTGTCTGCACAGGATCAATCAATGGGCTGTCAATATACTCTACCTAAAATCAAATATGAGAATTGATACAAAAAATTATTCATTTATTATGAAACAATTTCATGGAAAATATGAAAAATATAAAATTTCTGTAAGACTTGGATCTGTTGGAACTTTTCTTTATTTACCGTACATTTTATTGTTTACCATCAAGGGGGTTTAGAGGTTCATATTGCCATGCGGATTCTTTGTGAACTTAATTCGTAAACGCGTAGAGGGTAGCATCCATGCAGCAGCCTATCACGCAAGCGTACATTTTCAAGGGGGCGGATGTCCGCGTCTACCATCACGACGTTCACAAATTACAGCCAGAAACAATCGACTCACCAGATATACACTGTATGCAGCGCCCCAAGAAAGAGCATTCGCACACGGGACCAATGGCTTTACGTGACTTCCGAACCACGGAGCAATTAAAGTAAAGTTTCTTGCCCAAGGAAACAAGGAGACATGTTCCGACCGCCAGTGCCGCCACCGAGCTCGAACCCAAAACCTCTGTATTACGAGTCCCGTGCTCTGAAAATAGCATCATTATTCTCAGATATACACTGTATGCAGCGCCCCAAGAAATAATGAAATAATATCACAGTTAAACTGACCGTATCGTCTCCTGTGAGGACCGACACCCTGGTAAAGGCTGTATACGATGTGCTGGGTTGAAGCTTGCCATTCACTGCACTCCGATTCGGATCAGCAGGTGCGCGACGTTTACGGCTACTTGGCATGGCATCCAAGTCACTACATTGTGATGTGGCACTGTCACCAACTCCTACCTTGATTGTTCCTCCTGTGTCTCTCAATTCTTCCCTAATAAAAGGACAAGCTCTAATATCAGTTCGGCGGAACTCACAATTCGGATACGTATCCGAATTCGGATACCCACGCACATTTCGTATCCGAATTGTGATACCCGTATCAGAATAAGGATATGGAGGGGTATCTGAATTCTGATACTCCTGTCGTGGCGCAGGAAACAAATCGATAGCGCAAGCTTGCAAGTGTATGTAGATCATCTTTCTTGCATTTATGATAAATGTATCTGTGGAAATGTCATTTTCATCTGTGCAATTCCAGCGGAACAGCTTCGAAACATATCTTGATAGCTTCTTATCACAGAAGGCAAAAAAATTTGGCCAATACTTGGTTAGAATTTAGATGACAAATGATGATTAATGTTATTGGTTATTATACATACCGGTATAGTGCGCGGCGAAGCTGAATATTCATTTCAGCTGATATCCCGTTTCAGCTGTTTTTAATCCAAATTCGGATTGTGATACTGAGTATCCGAATTCGGATACGTATCCGAATTGTAAGTTCCGCCGAACTGATATGTTATATTAGGCTGTTATTCCCTGAACAATAGCAAGAATGTATGCAACATAAAGATAACACCGTCTTTAGCAATACTTCACATAGCAAACTGGAAAGGTTTGTCTTGAGTGATGATATTGCAGGGGAACGTTCACGAAGCCCTGTATCAATGAATGTCCAAAGCGACTCAAAAGCAAGACGGAGTAAGAAATTCAAGACCTGTCTTAGTTAGCCAACCTCTACCAGCTGCAAACAGAAGATTTCGTAGTAAGCAAGCAAAGAACAATGTTTTAACATACAACCAGATGATGGGCATTGATGGCTTCCACCTTTCACAGAAAAGGCATACAAAACTTTCTTTATCAACTTTTAATTGATAGGGTTATTTCATTAAGAGTAGGCTATATTTGGGAAAAAAAATATTTGACACATCTGTACAGACGTGATTCAATTGGCTTTCAACTAATGATTTGCTTGCTCATGAAAACTTTTTTTGTAAATGGTAGGTGTGACCGGCGCTTTGGGCTCTACTGAACTGATTCTATTCAACAAGCTACAGCTTTCTACTCACTCAGTCACCACCATGGCTTTGTAGACACACCCTACTCTGGCATTACAGTCACTGTAATCCTGTACTACTCCAGGAGGATAGTTATCAGGGGTAGATGGCTCCTCGTCTTTCTTCAATGCAATAATTATCACCTCATAACATCTGGTGAAAGAAAAAAATATGCAAATAATGATCAAGGTCCATATTCAAGAAATGCTGCAATCTCTAGTTTAAACAATTCCTATAATTGACATACTCCTGCCGTTGATGGGGTAAATCCACAAAATCGGACGGAGAATCGGAGCAACTCAGAACGAGAACAAGTGTGATAATGACCTACTTGGCCTCCTTCTGAGATCCGATTCCCCGTCGGATTATGTGGATTTACACCCTCAACGGCGTAAGTATGTCAATTATAGGATTGGTATATACCAGGTGTCCCAAAAAATGGTTACATGTAGAAAAATGACCGTGTGCCTAAACTATAGTAGTTAGAGACACGACACTTTGCACAAATTATAAAACAACCCTCGCCTAGATACTCATAAAATTTTGATATCACAGCGTTATTGGTTGTTGAGTAATCAACAAAGGTATATACCTATATTAGAAACGCATTTGTTTAAAATTCAACAAAATAATAAGCATACACGTTTTGTGGTATTTTAATGTGCATTTTTTTTCTAAATGATCATGATCAGACTTATATTAAACCAAATTGGATACAATTTTATTTGAAAAATAACTCAACTCTTTTTTAGTATATCTATTATGTAAATGACGGATACCCGCATTCCATGCATTCCAGAATTGAGTTGTTTATATTGAACCTGTCAATCAAGTTTTGGCGCGAAATTCGATGAATACGCATAAAGCACAATCAAATTTTCATGGGTAACATTAATTCTTTAACTGTTTAAACAGCAAATGTTTGTTCATTCTGAAAAAAATAATCTTAAACTTACAGGACATGTTAATTATAATTTTCTTTGTAGTAGCAAAGTCTGATCGACATTTAGAAATAACAGACAGAGCGAAATTTTGAGTCAGTTGCCATTTTTTGCCGGAAATCAGATTTTTACTTAACTTGATTTCAGACTTGTAATAATTTATGACGTCATAATTACGTAACAGCTTGTCGAATTGTTATGATTTTGGTATCAATGGGAAGAAGAATCTCTACCCTTTACTATGGTATGCAACAACTTAACTGAAATAAGTCAATTTCAAGTTTACATGGGGTTGAACAAGGTTTACAATTACATCAAACGAAGATGTTTCAGATTTTTTCAGAATTTTGAAAAATACGTTTCTGACATAGGTATCTATCTTGGTTAATAACTCAAAAAATAATAATGCTGTAATATTGAAAGTTTGTAAACATCTAGCCAAGATATGTATCATATATCATGCTAAGATTGAGTTCTCAAACTGCTATACTTTTTGCAAACGATCATTTTTCTACATGTAACCATTTTTTGGGACACCTGGTATATAGTTTACTTGAAAAATTATCATTCCGCATGTAAACTAGCCAAACAGAGAGCACAAGTTCGAGGACGCGAATCCACATGCTGCACTCCACAGTGTTAAGTGCATTTACCACGTATGGTTGTTGCATTGGTTTTGGTAATGATTTAATCTATTATAACTTGTGAATGCCTTATAAAGGTTTAATTTCTGTTCTCAAAGGTTCAATAACAGTCGTGTATGAATTACGTTATAAACCAAGCACAAATTAATTGGACAGTGTAAACAAAAATCCATAGTGCAAGGTTTATTTATTTGGAAATGCAACCCTAGCTATCCTGACTTTTGTTAAAATTATCCAATAAAATTTTCTTTTGGTTATAATAAAATTGCAATCCATTTTGCGTGAGAAATGTGACCAAATCAATGCACTTGCGGTTAATGTTTGATTGCTGTCTAATTTACTTGGTCCCTATCTATCTTTATAGGTATCCAAAAGAATGGAAAGAACATTTGAACCGAAATACTCTTGATTCGTCAAAGAAAAGATCCAAAACTTTAATTTATGTAGACAACAAGCATAAACACATTAAAAATTTACCAACCAAAATTATCTATAAGCTATTAAAAAAAATGTAAATGAAACATCGTGCATTCGATACTGGGAAAATGAAAACATTTATTGCAACATTTGGAATAAAGTATTTGGTTTCAAAATTAAAAACCGATTTATAAATAAAATAGGTCAATTCCAATACAATCTTATTTATAACCTTGTATGTTGTAAAAAGAACTTACTTACATGGAAAAGAAGTAGGAACAATCAATGTGAATTTTGCAAATGCATCGATAACTATGAAAACAAATTTGTATCATGTAATAAAATCAAAAACTTCTGGCAACAATTTTCAACTTACGTAAATTTTCTAAAGAGAATAAACAACTTTGAAATTATTTTGAATAAGATAATTTGCAGTTGGAATATAGATTCAGGTGATTACTATTTCGTGAATGTATTAATCCAACATGCCACGTATGCAATTTACAAGTCAAAAATTATATTCAATGATACAAATAAGTTTGTTTCGCCAAAAATACATTTTATGGACGAACTTAACAACCTTTATGGAATGATCTATAATTCATCACGGAAAATAAAACAAAATATTGATATAAATGACTTATACAATTGCAAAATTTACTGGAGTATATAAAAAACCTAAAAGCTTTGTAATATTAATTGCAAACGAATACTTTATAAACAAGAATAATATGAAGTTGTAAAGAAAGACAAAGAAAAGATAAAGAAATATGACAAGAAATAAATGGCGTATGCCTGCCTCACTGAGGCCAAAAGAGAAAAAAAATCTATATAGGTATCGTGTAATGGAAACTTCAGAAATGCGCATTTATTAAATCTACAATAAACAAACACTGCATTTTCATAACTACTCCGACCCTGAAAATGATTTGCTAAGTAGGTAATCAAATTTTGACCCACCCATATTAATTTATTTTCATCGAACTTACCCAACAGGCCCTCCAGTGCTTTCAAACATTGCAATTTCCATGGGGAAACTATTTGCAGTGATAAGATTAAGGTTGTCTTCACTTGGTCCCTTGGGTGGCGCTATGGTCCCTCCTTCAGGAACTAGATTTGAAAAACAAAATTACAATCAACCTTTGTTTTACAGACATCTAATAAAATTAACAAAACTACATTTGTCGTAAAGGGCAAATTCCTTACCAAATAAACAAGAAAACATAGATACAACAACCATTTCCACTGATTGTGAAGCCTTTCAATCCACAGAACTCTTATCTTCACGACTCCCCTGAACCCACCATCACTTGCATATCTTTCCAAAGTTTCAAAAAGGAACATACAGCATATTTTTCCCAGCAAATTGCTGGGGAAAATATGCTGTATGATTATCATACAAATCCACAGATTTTTATTTGCCTTTAACTTGTGATCTAGTTTTTTATGCTTGTGTATTGAAACTATATAGATGTAATTGCTCAAAACCAAGAGAAAATTATGAATAAATTAACAGAGATACATTTAATCAATAGGTTCCTTTTTATTTGGTTATGAGATGTCAATCATTTTATGCCCTATCTTGGATAAATCCTCAAGCAAACGTGATGAAAAATATCACAGGTATTCTTGATAATAACGATGATAATAATTCCAGCACTCATATTGCACCTTTTGCATAGCTTACAAAGTGCTGGCCTTTATTATTACACTACACCAAGAGAATCTTCTGAACCATTACAACTGAAGGCAATGACTAAAGCCTAAACCAATCACTGAGTATCAACTTTAATTAATTATATTCCCCCAAAAGGTGGGTATACACTGTGAGGGGTAATGACAAGCAACAGACTGCAGTTTTCAATTGTCTAAAATCATCGTTAGGTAACGACAGTAAACGCCGACACAAAATGCAAGCCATTTTAGACCGTCATACTATCAATCGCTTTCAGTTGCAAGTTTTTAAAAAAATTGTGATGACATAGAATCCCGGGCATAGAGTTAGTTGTGATATCGATCAGATTTCGTTGATCACTACAACCCTCAGTTCTTTGATATTTCCCTGCCGTTTATAGCTGTCAGAGGTCGTTTAGGCGTCTTAACAATTCTGTTGGTACTCAATTGTCAAGTGGAGTATACCACCCGTACTAATACAGGATTTGATGCCAATCATCAAGTCATGTTATTGTTGCCGTGACCCATTGTCATCCTCCGTTCCTTAAACATGCAGCAAAGGTCGTTTCAAGCCGTCTGTCCACGTCACTGTTGTCACTCAAGGTCGTTACCATCGGTCAGCAAATTTTGATTTTTCATCTTTACGCGTCGCTTGCCGTCCACATTTTTGCGATTTTCGAGTCCGTTACCCTCCATCGATGACAAGTCGTCACAGTGTAAACCCACCTTAAAAACAGCTCTTCGTGCACTCGGGTCAACGAGACAAGTTCGAAATACAGTAAATCAAATGTGTCAGGTTTAAAAACATATTCTTTGCACTCTTACCTCCTGGATCAGTGTAGCAGAATGCATCAGCTTTTTGCCTAGGCCCTTCACCCGCTGTGGTACTGGCGCTTACTTCATATTCATACCGTGTGAACAGAGCAAGATCACTTTTGGGTACAGAATACTCCCTTATAATTCCTAAATTTTTTGCGTCACCACCATTGGGGTCTCCTACATCTTCATTAAAATTTGTACGAGGTCTTGTCACCCAGTATACCTGTAACAAACAATTCGTGACAAATTGTACTGATTATACCGAGTGGTACACCATTCATTAAAGGTGTAGGTTCTGATCACATTCTACCCCCCCCCCGGCTCAACCGTAAGTAGTTTTATTGATACCATTTGAACGCCCATGTTTTTTCTGATTCTAACACAAATTTCACCTCCAAATTGTTTATAGTTTATAGCATAAAATGTAAAATTTATTGGCATCCCTACTTTCTTTTCTTTTTTTGTAATTTACCTAATAGACCCATCCCCAGGGTTGCATACTTTCTTTTACCTCTCAAGAGAAACCAAGAAGCATGCTGAGGTTTGAATTTCACAAAATGCATTTCAGAGGTCAAGGTCAACCAGTTTAAAGTTAATTATACACATGCCAAAATACGATCAAAACAATTCTACACCTTTAATTGGTTAAATGGTTCCAATATGATTATTGACCACATTCTTGAACAAAATGTTTCCATATTTTGAAGTACGCACATTTTATGCATTAGGTGAGAGACTAAATGTATGCATGCCACTTTTATAGATTGGCCATTTACTGGAGTTGTTTTTGCTTATGGTGGAATTTCATGAGGTGGGTCAAAAATGTGTTACATGGTCAAAATGGTCAAAAAAACAATTGTTTGATATGATGTTAATATTATTAATCTCTTTCAATTCAAGTAACTTTTTAGCCAAATATCACTTTTGTTTTGGCATAATGAGCTAATGAATTGTTAATTACTCCATAGACGGCAATGCAAACTGTAATTTTCAAACGCATTTTTCTCAAAATTACCTGTTTTACTAAAGCAAGTCATAAATTGGAATGATTAATGGTAAACAGTTCATTTTTTCAGGATATGTTCTAAACACTTTAATAGTTACTTTGATGCATTAAACTTGAAACAGACCCCTTAGGGTTTTGGTGTTGATGACCTTCAATTAATAAGAGGCGGGCTATACAAGGGGAGAAATGGTAATGTTTCAAATCATTCTGTCCTAATTCTTATTTGATGCAGCTTGATCCCCTGAACATTTGACACCAAATTTGTCAAAATCGGACAAAAAATGAGAAGGTGCTGCCCAAAAAACTGATCGAGAGGGGAAGGGGGTCTGAGGAAGGTCTACAAATGATAAATTTGCCAATTACTGTAATTATATACCAAATTGTAGCCATATTGGTAACTATCTGTATGTATTTGAGGTCACAGAATCCATTTGTCAATGTTCCAGTAGTGTCAAACCTTCCAAAATGGCGATATTGTCTCAATTTGGGTATCTACCGCATCCGTAGGCACCGCATCCTTAGGCACCACCACCCTTGTACTGCAAGTTCAAACCATTGTCTCTCTAAAATTATGTCACCCATGAAAGCCAAATTACTGCCACAAATAGCAGAAAGTGTAAGCTTTCAAATGAGACATTAAACAAGTCAATAGGCTAAGGAATAATGAATTTACATCAAATTAAGTTCGAGAACCCACGAAAAAATGTAACAACACCACCTTTTTAGCATACCCACCTAATGACATGCCATCTTATAGGCTATATATACGTGTTGTCAAGCACTCAAGCCATCTCTGTATCTCTCTCTAAATTGTTCAAGAATTAATCTCTGAACATATAGATTAACCCTTTGAACCTGACAAGCCATGCATCGTATACCCGATGAGCCAGTCTACCAGCTTTTATGTCATGAGTCAGATACTTGATCATATTGTTGATGTGCCTGTTAACCGGCATGGGTAGTTTCAATTTTCAATGGTTTTATTTACATCAAAAGACATCAATGAAGCTTTTACACATGTTTAACGGGTCATTTAGCTTTTGTTTACCTGACAGAGGTAAAAAAATACTCATATTTTCGTTAATTTGATCACAGTTTTCAACAAATGTGGCTTCGCACATAGACTACAACGTACTATGTCAGATATATTTGTTGACCTAAATAATATTCTTTTTTTGAATGCTGGCTAGTGGAACAATTCAGACTACAGCAAAATGAAAAGGTAAAGCAAGGGAAATAAAAATCAAAGTAAGTTTAAGGGCTATATTCTGTTTTTTAAACTTTCGGGTCTATCCAAGGAGGATAAGGGAATCAATCTGGAGAAGCAGAAAGGGCCGTTCATAAATGAAGATGAGGGGCCTAACGACTTAGTCACTTAAATGAACAGCTGATTTACTGACAACGTCTGTATAAGACCAAGATCGGCTGCCAGTACAGGTTAGTAACCATCCTGAAAGGATGTGGAACGTCACTACTAAAAATAGTAAGTGGATTTTCATAAAATAACTCTAATATAAGAATCAACTTATATCTTAAGAAAATACTTACAGTATAAGCTATAATCTCCCCATTTGGTTCTGCAGGATCTTCCCAAGTAACTCTACAGGTTGGGGGAGTATCGTACACTTCTACATTAGTTGGAGCTGATGGAGCTATTTAAGGATGTATGGAAAAAAATGAGAAATTTAAAAATAAAATAACATGCACCACCACCTCCAGCTATTTTACACGGTTTATTCATCATCATCATCCTTCGACTTCCGTCGACATCCATGACACACATCTTTGCCAACTATATGTATCACACATTGCACTTCACTGAAGTTCAAGCCAGTATCTCTACACCGTATATTAGTTATCTGCAATTGAGAACTTAAATGCAAGATCAACACCAAATAGGAAGAAGCGGACCTACGTCATACGCAGCGGTTACGCAGCACAGTGGTCTAAAAATAGCTCGCGTTGCATTTTGAGCGCGGTGAAAACAATCAATACTTCAGCCAGTGATCTCGTTATTTTCTTTCTTTTTTAGCCAGACGAAAATCTGTGAAATGATGAGCTGTTTGTCATTTTGTTAAGACTTGAATACCACACATCCCATATGATTTTGGAATCGAAATATTTTGACAATTTGCTAAAATCAATCGAAGTTTCCGCGAGCGGGCATTTTCTCCATTGAGTTGAACATGAAGTCGGCAAAAGTTTTCACCATGCTATTTGGACAAACGTCCCGGATGTAAACAAAACGCCCGGATGTCCGCTCCTGCCTATAGGCAGGCCTCTTCACATCGTGAATTGATACAAATAAGAGTGTGCGTAGCTGATCACAGCACAACTGCAGGAGACGCAGCGCGCGTTGTACGTGTGACTCGCGCATCAGTATCTACATCGTGCGTGTAAGTGGGATTATGTTTACTTGCGGATGAAGAAAAACCTCATAATTCCCGCCTATTTAGTGTTGATCAAAGTATAGATATGCTAATTTCATTCAGAGTGACTGTTGTTATGTTAGTTTTCATATTTAATCAACATCTTTGAAATTCAGACCCTTCTCATATTGCTGAAATGCCTCATTGTAAAAAAGTTGACTTTAACACAGTTGCTCAAACTAAGTTGCTATGACAAAACCAAAGGGTAATCAATTTATCAGATTGCTGTCTTTACTGTAAGTTTTTACAAAGCCAAAATTATTGTGAAAATTGTTTGACATTGTTACAAACTTGCACCAACCGCAACAAGATATGTACTCTGAAATAAGTTTGAAGTCAACATGTACAGAAAATAACGTCCATGTTGTAAGTTACACCTGGATCACATCAAAATATATTTTCTTCTGCAATATCATTCCTCGATTAAATACTGGGCAGTTATTGCATTAACCCTAACCCCACTGAATCTCACAATATCCCATTCCACAAAGAAGTCCAAATACATCATAGACTTGAGTTAGCTATGATCACAAAATCGCTGCCATGGCAGCGCCTGCTCAGTGGGTTAACATAGTGATAATTGGACCTGGAAGCGGGGGGGGGGGGGGTCCCGGGTTCGAATCCAGGGGGGAACCCGTGATTTTTGACTTGCAAATTTCGGAGGAGATAGCTTTTAAACGAAGAAGTGGTCAAAAGTGTTAGGGTTAGGTGACTGTGATTAAAATATTAGAACCTTGTTCAAAATGAAAAATATAGTTGATGACAGAGAGCAGTATGAAACTCAATGCTAAAAGTGTTGATGAGACAATTAACTTCCCAATGGCCAATAGAAAACGGGTAAATTACAAAGTCTGACTTCTGGGATTAGAAAATAAAAGACATGTAGAGGGTGTCCCAATAAAAATGCAACGAACTTCGAACTTTTATTTTGAGAGAACAGAGCACAATGGTGAGCAAACGTTACAATAATATTATAGAGTAGCCATTGGCTTTTACAGGATTTTTGTTTTGTTTAATTTGGATCTCTGAATCAAAAGTTATTGCACATTTTGTAAAGATCCGAAAAATCTTGGTGGACCGATTTGTCAATCTGTAAAGATTCACCTCTGGTGACGTCATTGTGCACACGTTGAATGGAAATTGCTAAAAACATCACAAGATTAGGAGAAGCATCCCTTGAACCCATTTCATGATATAAGGACTCAATTTAATGATGATCTGCTGATATTAAGCAGGTTCTTGCGTCTGCTTTCAGTTAACCTGTTGCGTCTCCTTGACGGGCCAGATGAGTCATTAACTTACTTGAGTTCTTAAACTCCCTTGTCTTCAGTTTTCTTTCGTGGATTCGATTAAAGACTTATTATTGGTTGACATCTTTCATTAGAATCCCTTTTTGAGACTCTTTTGGTAGAAAATGTATCCTAAACTACCCGATTATCGCACCAGAAGTAACAGATTAAAGGAATATGAGAATATTAGGAAGATCCGTACTTTAATTTAAAATTTTGACCTATTTAAGCTAAAAATGAACTTATCACTTAATGTTAGGTACAGTTCAGGTAAGATTGGTTTGGATTGATTGTGCTGTAATTGGTTGCAGAATTCTATTCATTTCAAGCTTGTAATTCTTTAGCTTGAAGTCTAAACTTACAAATCGGACCAAAGTAGATTTACAAATCGGACCAAAGTAGATTTAAATGTCTTTCTTAAATTCTTCATATCTTTGGACTGGAGTGATTAAATGAAACAGGACTAAAAGCATGTTGTAGAGTAGTTACTCTACTTTTGAAAAACATATATTAGTATGATTTAATCATTTGCATTAATATTGGGACAAGCTGTATATAAAACACACAGCGGTTGATATACAAATATTGATTGCTCATGAGGGCAATAGTAAAGATTATATACTGTATTAATAAATTTAAGCGTGTTGAAACCCTATGACATTATTTCAAATAGTTTCAACCATCTAGACAAAAACCCGTAAATAGTTCTTTTGAAAAGACTATTTACGGGTTTTAAAAAGACTATTTACGGGTTTTGAAAGACTATTTACGGATTTTCTGCGTAATTTATAGCCGGGTCACTTTCACGCACGGACCTACGCGCGCAACAAACTTAGACACGCAAGCCAATACGCGTTGATGGTTATAGCATTTTGTTAGTGCAATTTTTTATAAGATTGATTAAATTAGGGCATTGGGCAAGTAAAAATTACATTATTTAGATTTTTCGAAATTTATTAATACAGTATATAAAACAAATATAAACTGATATTTTTCAGATCTCTGGATTAAAACTATGGTCCTTCTGTGACTAAATTTTAGCTAAATTTATGTCACTTCAGGCCCATAGTTTTAACCAGAGATCTTCAAGTCAGTATATATTTGTATACTATTGCCACAAAGTGATCTTGAGACTACATACTATTTCCTGGGACCGAATGTTGAGGGGCGGGGGAAATGGTATGATAGTCTCAAGATCACAGAGGGAAAATTTCTTAACTATTGCAAGAATGCAAGAGCAGTCAACATTTGTTTTATATACCGATTTTGTTTTTAGTGGGTAAATATAGTAAAAGACTATTGACTGGTTCAAATCATGCCAATCAGCATATAAATGTTATTATATACTGTATTAATAAATTTAAGCGTGTTGAAACCCTATGACATTATTTCAAATAGTTTCAACCATCTAGAGATGAACCCGTAAATAGTTCTTTTGAAAAGACTATTTATGAGTTTTAAAAAGACTATTTACGGGTTTTGAAAGACTATTTACGGGTTTTGTGCGCAATGTATGGCTGCGTCTCTTCAAGCACGGACTTACGCGCGCAACAAACTTAGACACGCAAGCCAATACGCGCATTAACCTATTGCTTGCATTCATATGGTTATAGCATTTTGTTAGTGCATTTTTTATATAAAATCGGGCCATTCGGCAAGTAAAAATTGCATTATTTAAAATTTATTAATACAGTATATAAAACAAATATATACTGACATTTTTCAGATCTCTGGATTAAAACTATGGTCCTTCAGTAACTAAAATTTAGTAATTTTACTTCGGGGCTACGCCCCTTAGTAAAATAGCAAAATTTTAGTCACTTCAGGCCCATAGTTTTAACCAGAGATCTTCAAGTCAGTATATATTTGTACAATATAATGGGGTGCTTTATGTATATCCCCCCCCAAAAAAAAAAAAATAGGGGAAATGTTACCATTGATTAAAGTATTATTGATTCAGTGAATTATATAAGAAGTTGTATAGATAGTTAGACAGAGATGTCCTATTTGATATTATTAGCTAACCCCTGTTTTTTTTCATTTAATACAAGAAAATAATAGTCGTTTGTGATTAAATAGCCTTTTCCTCTATTAACCAATGATATTGCTGTATTCATGTCTACTGGGTGATAAAGTACCAATAAAAATTATAAATATCAAATCTTAAAAGGGGATCCTTGTCGCAATATAAGTATGTTGTTCACCTCATCATCTTAGAGATAGTGGACATAGTTCTGGTATACATCTATCAAGTTCCTTGTTAAAAAGCTAAAACCTCCCTCTTAGTGGCGGCTTCAAAACTCAACCGGTGGTTGTCTGCCAGTTCTAGGCGGTTGGCTATTGTTTATTCCGGTTGAACTGCCCAGAACCGGCAGACAATCGCCGGTTGGGTTTTGAAGCAACCCCTTAAACATTTCAGCATTTGTACAGGACAATTGGCACACAATGGGTTATGTGGGTTATGAAAGAAAAAATGTGTTTTCAAAGGATGCCTTCAATTATCCAAATACCAACCACATAATAATAGTTACCCCCTGCTTGTTCATGAAATACGGGCAAATATATAGGATCTGGTTCGTGAGAACAAGCAGGGGCAACGATTTTATCCTTTTAAGTGTACATGAATTCTGTAATCTCGTTGGTAAACTTACCATCAAATATGAAATTTCAATCATAAAAGCTTTTTAAACAAAGCATGGAAAACATCCAAGTCACAGCCATGCCGCGCGCTTGGTTGGGTGTGCGCTTGCGTCATGACCAAAGTGTAAACGCTGCATTCCATATGCGATACACTCTTACGCAGCAACTTAAACGACGCACAAACTAATTTTTAGTTCAATTGATAACGAGCAATATAGTGTTTGTGTATGAGTCACAGAATACGGGATATATTCAGGGTTTGGCTTATTTTTATTTCTGAAAATCATGAATACGGGTTTTGTTTAAAATACGTTTGTCCAATGAGATTACAGAATTCATGTACACTAAAGGATAAATTATTATATTTATTATTTTCTTTTTATCTAAGCAGTGATTCTAAGTCAGTCATTTTAACTAATTGTCTAAAAAGTCACGGCAACAGCACTTGAATTTTATTTTAAACTCATTCCCATGCTAAAATCACTAACATGCTTCAAAAGCATATACGTCCATTCTAACACAAATAAAAATTCAAGAAATCAGTGAAAAAGGCATATGAAAATATGAAACAAATGATAATAATGCCTTTGGTCACAGGGTATTATAGTATCCCACACAATCCAGTTCACTGTTGGACCAATAGATTCCACACAATTGTTCATTAAGATCAACAACGTGACAATAACTACTAAGTTCTCCCAAAATACACCATGAGGCAAACTGAGCCGATAGGAAAATGGTATGACAGCTACAATTTGACAAAAGTTTTCTTAAAATGATCCCTAAAATAAATTGAGCTGTTACTTGTGTGGATATCATTGTGGTTAACTGTATTTAAGGTACAGTGTTACAGGGTATGTAGGATTCTAGCCGTGTATTATTATATCATGCATATTATGTGTTAACCTTTCATTACAGTACACCTTAGCCCTCTCGTTGTGCCATGCAAGAATTCATGTGCAAATCAAGTTTGGTTAGAATCAAACCTCATTCCCCTGGTGATGAATTTTACTTACAAATTGTCAAGA
Source organism: Ophiothrix spiculata (assembly GCA_000969725.1). Classification (NCBI taxonomy): domain Eukaryota; kingdom Metazoa; phylum Echinodermata; class Ophiuroidea; order Amphilepidida; family Ophiotrichidae; genus Ophiothrix; species Ophiothrix spiculata. The sequence continues at coordinate 39,754 of JXSR01S013496.1, forward strand.
TGTAAAAATAGTTTTAAATTGATAAAAATAAAGGAGACATTATAACATATATAAAAATCATTGTTTGTATAAATCAAACCATGCAACCTACAAAATTTTCTACTTCCAAGTAGTATACTCTATACCAAAGCTTTTAAGTTAAGGGAAAAGATGTCTCGCGCATCCTACAAGCAATCTAAAGAGAAGCAAATGTGAAGGGAAAACTTGGTGCTGGGAAGAATACAGTTGGAAACAGACATTAAATAATTCTGCTAACTCCATTAGGAGCGAGAGAGGACAAATTTAGTGCCTGGAGTCTAACTTGTGACAGCACATTCACAAGTGATGTATCGATTGAACAACCTACTGCATACGCTAATATTTTTCAAAACATATACTCTGATAAATATATACCTAGCATAATACATGACAGCAGGAAAAGGAAAACGGTCTTAATTAATTAAGTTATATCTGTATTTCATGCTTGCTACAACAGAATTTAAAGGATAAGTATATAGATGAATTACCTATTCATGCATGTCGCATGTAATCTAGCCAATCAGAAACCATGAATGTTAAGTATGCAGAGTGGACTAAAAATTCACAATGCACTCTGCGTGCTACATTCTGGTTTGCGTTAAGGGCGTTTAGCAAACATGGTTGTTACATTGGTTTCATTGAGTGATGATTTGGCAATTCATAAGTTACCTTAACACCTACCTCTTCAATACTGCATACACTGTATTTTTTTCTTTTCCATTCAGAGGTGGTATTCAGGATATCCCACAATGCATTATTCTGATACACTGATATATAATAGGCAATAATGGTTTTCTGGACAAGGGGCTATTAGGAATTTGAGAATTCCATTGAATAGTACTCATTCATATCTTTCTAGGGATGTGTTTCTTTTCACAATAGCCCAGTGTTTACCCACATTGCTGACACCTCAAAAACCTCAGTAACCTGTACATAAGTATAGGAGTTGAATTGGATTTGCAGGCATATTGTACAATCAGTGTATCAGAATAATGCATTGTGGGATATCCTGAAAACCACCTCTGTTTTCCATTATTGCTTCTGTTTTCATAGCACATTGAGATGTTCTTGTATGATATTTGTGCTCACAAATGTGGTTTTATTATTATTATTAATACTCACGTTCTGGTGGCATTGTAAGTTCAAACGGGTCAGAGAGAAGTCCCTCAAGCTCCTTTCCATTTTCCACATTAAATGCCCTCACAGTAAACGTATAGGTAGCACCAGGAGTCAGGCCGGTGATTTCAAACTGCTGAACTTTAGCAATCGCTGTTATTTTATTGAAAAAATAACAAGAGAAAAAGAAAGGTGAAGCTATGACAGGCAATTAAAATTGTTGAAGGGTTTTCCAAGTTCATTGGTTGTAAATGCTTTTTCTGCACAGGACATTCTTTCTTTTGCAGACAATACATATACAAACTGACGCAAAGCAAAATATAAATAAGTGATAATAACCAGAACATTGGTGATGTACAAATTTTCAATGAAATGCTCAGCATTAATTAGTAAATATTTTAAAATCATAATTACTGGTAGAGAAACAGGAATAAAGTATGTTCTCAGATTCACACATCACTAGGTTAGGTTTTGTCATAACTTTATCTATTTAAGGTATGATAAACAATAATTATGCTTTAGTACACACTTACTTCTATTCCTTAAACTGCCATCCACAAAAATTTCATAAAAGGCTATCGGACCATTAGGGGCACGAGGATCCATCCAGGTGACAGTTGCCACAGTTGATGATGGGTTTCCGTCTGAAGTCTCTGCGACTGCTCTGACTTCAAATGGCTTGCCAGGATCTGAATAAAGAGAGTAAGAGAACTGACTGTATATCCATAATCTACAAATTTGAAAATCAACCAAACCATTCAACCGATCAATTATTTAATCAAATCGATCAATGATCAAACAATCATTGGTTGTTTATTGGTTTGCCTATACCAGATAAATTAATAAGCGATAACCTAAATACTTCATTTTGCCATGAGATCAACTTATAATTGGTATGCTGATCCCAGCCTTTTGATTTTTAAAAAAATTATTTTTATTGGTTTGCCTTTATCAGATCAATTAAATGACAACCTAAATGCTTTTATTTCTTTGCCATGACATTAATTTATAATTGGTATGCTGATCCCGGCCTTTTGATTTTTGGCTTTTTATTTGCCATCAGATTAAATATCAACTGTCAAGTCGAGTATTTCTGGCTATATAATCTAGAAGCAATTTTGGTTACATCAATCCTACAAATTTTGTCAAACGAATTGCTTGTTCTAGATCATCATAAGGCAGACTCACACTATGAAGACATGTCGACGACGGAAGATAAAAATGTAAACGAGGGCATCAACGATGCATTGCCACGCTAGATTTTATGAACATCGGTTTTACGGTTAGAATATTCATTTTTCTGGAATATTTTAATAGTTACAATGTTTATTGCACAATTGGTCAAAATTTGGTCAAGAAAATCTCATTTTTGAGAAATGCAACCAATATGTCAATACCATTTTTCAAATTTTTGAGGGGCCATTGATAAACCTGGAGGCCAAAAATGCGATCACTCTCGGTCGCCAATCCATATGCGTCCACTACACTAAATAAACTGGCGCCGCTAAATGAGGACCTCAGAAAGTGTAGAAGGGCAATTTGTTTTGGTTTTTATTTTGATCTAATCATGGATTTAGGTTTATTTAAAGTTGTTCTGATGCCATATTTAATCTCCAGAGTACTTTGGTAAACTTTTAAGGCTATTCCCAAAAAATGCATGACATTTGGGAAATACGAAACCTGGCTCTTGGTAATGGGGCGGTATTACCTTCAACGCACTGTATCGCGAAAAATTTGCCTTGATGGTATATATTTTTCTTCATTTTTTGTTAAAAGAGATCATAATCAAAAGAAAAGCCAGTGTTGAAGAAACCTGTTGCTTTATAAATGAGTTCTCGGGTGTTGGAAACCATTTGGTACAGTAAGTCAATGGGGAGCTATTTTGTGGTGTGCCGCCATATACCAACCTTTCTACTGAGCACACTCTCTTGGGATTTACGGTAAGTTAAGGCCATAGTCAACAGGCATATTTTCAAGCATTTTACCATACCTTTTCTGGCAAATCACTCTCAGGAGGCTAATGCCTATTCGGTACATCTGTGTACTATGATTTGACGTCAGTTCAGTCGGAGTTCAAATTTTATATCTCTTTTTGAAACAAGTTCTAAACTTGGGCGTTTTTTTACTACACAGATGGGAAAGTAAATCCAAAATAGGTTAAGGTATCCAAATATTTTGAGGAGGGATCATATCAGATACTCACACTCAATTCTTTTGATGTTGTTGAAACATTAAGTTTATGCTTATAAATTCACAGATTAATCAAAATTACTGTTTATGTAATACCATGAATGGCCGGGAGTAAATATGAAAAAGAGGCATGTAATTCATCACCAAATATGTACATGTACTATGAATGGGAAATACAGAAAGGGTAACCTGTCAATGTGAAAACTAAAAAAACCTGAAAATGGTAAAGAGGCCAAAAGCAACCTCTGAAAACTCAAAAGGTATCTTTAACCTACACGTTTTGGCAAAAAGTACAGGCCAACATCTAAGACCATGTGTCATAAGTTCGTGTCACAAGCGTGACATGCTAAAATTTTCAATAAAATGCACCTCCGCACATTTAAATGCCCGTAACTTGAAAACGTCTTACCCTATAATAGGAAAAGTATGCATTTTCAGAAAGGTTTTTCTTCAATGAATCCAAAAATGGTGTTACTTTAGTATTAGAGGTAAGCACATGCATTTTCTATGGTACCGTGTCCTCACATCCATGTCCTCAAATCCATCACCCTGGACCCTTGTTTTAACCATAACTAGCATTTTTAATAGCTCTCAATTTAAAAATTATGATATTGCACTATTGCACAAATTCACTTCAAATGTAGTCTAATAGTAGGATTTTCCTCATGAAGTTGTAATAATAATTTTAGCTGAATAGCCCCTTGGAATTATCGAACACAGATTTTGTCTATCCGTTCCTTATGAAACTAAAGATTGAATGTTGATTTTCAAATATATATAGTTAATAAAATCACAAGGTGGATTTGTTAATATAATTAGGGCCATGTGTAATTAAGGTGATGCCACAATAGGGTGGTGGTGTGACATTTAACTTAAAAAAATTTATTCAAATATGAAGATGGACCCTACACCCTTCCTTTTAGTATCATTTTAAAGCCTAATTCTTCCTCTTTAATTTGACACCAAAATCTTGTTTATCGATAAGAGTGTTTTTTTTCAAGGAAACCCAAAACATGTCTATCATGTTTAGGAAACACTGATATTAAACAAAATGAATATTTTTCAAAACTTGAACAAAGTCAACTATTGGGTTGTCAAATTATAAATGAAACTGCACAAAATCCTGGTTTTGAGGGCGTATGTTTTTCGAGGAAAATTAATTATAACTTTTTTTTTTAAACCTGTGCATCAATATATTACCCCCCCTAATCTTTTTTATGTAGGTGAGCACCTCCCTGCTAAAGATGGTTGGTTACCTTTTGGATTTAGTCATAATAGATGTCGTTTACAAGTAAGTAGCATATCATTTTCAGTTCCTCAGGTTTAAAAATCGGATGGTAGTCAGGTTGCACTTCTG
>JXSR01S013500.1:17892-32106 GCA_000969725.1 Ophiothrix spiculata
CTGAGCGGTTAGAGCGTTGGACTCGTAGTAATCGCATGAACTACATCTGTCATGGGGTCGAGCCCTGGTCCTGGCACGTTTCCTTGTTTCCTTAAGCAAGAAACTTTACTCTACTTGCTTCGTGCTTCGGAAGGCACATAAAGCCGTTGGTCCCATCTGAAGTGTTCCTGACACACTGTCGGATGTAAAAAAACGTCACAGGCTATTCGAGAAGAGTAGGGAAAACTTTCCCGGTCATGTTGACTATACCTTCAAAAGTATATCATTTCTCTCTAGGACCAGAGCGCTTCGCATTTGACTCCAATTGGAGTGTTGCGAAGTATCTAAGCAGAAGCAGAAGAAGAGTGTTTTACAAGTTGTCACTTTTCATTGTGCTGCTATAAGGGTCTGACAATCCATTCCTGATCTGTTGCAGCTCCTTTACAAGCTCTTTTGTAATGTATATTGAAATCTGACAAGAGAACCAGCAAAATCTGAGTGAAAAGATTAATCAAATAAGACCTGCTGTCACAGAACAAGCAGAACTGTACAAGCAGAACAACACAAATTACAAATTCAACTTAAAACTGTCCAGAACCTTAAACCTTTTTTATCAATGTAGAATATGTGTTTGATATGTTTGTGGCCTAATGGAGGTAAGTTATACAGCTGATTAAGTAGCTAGTCAAATGACAAAAAAAAATCATTTTGGGCCTATTTTTGGCAATATTTCAAAAAGTAAATCAAAAAATTGAAAAATGCATTCCTACACATGTGCTTCTAGAAGCAAAAAAATAAAACAAGTTCAAGTGTTTTTATAATAGTTTAATTTGGACAAAACCTGACCTAACCATCATTTTCTACATGTAAATCCACATCTAGAAATTTACTCCTTTAAATGGATTTAGCAATTAGTTGCTGCCTTACAAAGCATAAAATATTTCGGAAAATGACGGGTTGACTGTACCCTTAAGTGCCATAAAAATTTGACTGATTGATCTATTGATCGGAAAGGTTTCGGAGATATTAACATTTCTTATATAAAACATGTAACGCTAAGCTGTTGAACACAAGATCTTACCATGTACAGGTTTATTATCTAGATAAATGTCAAGTTGTTATGATGAACACAAAATATATGAAAAATATGAAGAGCCTGTATCAAATATAAGGGACATTCATGAACCCCATATGGTCTATTATAACTCACTGAGCTTCACTGATAACTCACCAATAACTCACCATTATTTTACTTGCAATTTTCTTAATCTCAGTGTGTTTAGGATCATTATGAGATACTCTGACAATAAGCTTTAAGGAGGTCCCTATAGACATCAAGCAAAGTGCAGCGTTGAGAATAAGTGGAGCTATCTATCGGCATTATATAACGATTGAAAAAATGATAATCATCACTACATGTCTTATGAATACCGGAATATAGGTCAAAATGAAACAAGGTTTTGATGCATGTACACATTTAATTTCATTAAAACATATAAGAAGCAATTTCAAATCATTTTAAAAAGATCCACATTTTTGATTCAGAGGGGATCAATAAAATCAAGAGGCATTTTTCAATATTGTCAAGGAGTAAGAAGATAAGCCAGAGAGGAACAGTGAGAACATGAGTAATTTCAATACTGCATTAATGCTGATACATGATCAACCCTGGTATAACCCCAGTCATACCAAGAATACTGTTTGTAATTCTGTGACTAATGAACAAAATGACACAAAAGTGTACATTTCTAGAAATGCATTAACACGCTGAACTTTGTGATATTGTTCATTCTTTTTCAGCAGTAAAGTATCATTTTTGGAAAAAATTACAAAACTATTTAAAAAAAATGTTTGAATAGCCTTCAGAACTCATGTTTGTTTCGATACAATTTGAATAGATGCTATAAGAAAACACAATTTTTCTCAAATTTGTGACTTTGATTCTAGAAATATTGCCAAAATAGGTTAAAAGTCAAATTCTTGCTAAAAAGTTCAATTCTAACCTACTCGTAAGTCCTTCAGCATTTTACACTCGTACCTGGTTTAAGTTTTATACAATGTATTTAGACGACTAAATAAAAGGACATGTGACTTGACCAAGCAATGTCCTGTACCCTAGACAAGGCTAAGTCTGTATCTCGTAGCAATCCTATATTACCCTTCTAATGTACTCAAACAACTATGTTCTTGTGCCAAACAAGTACTACGGTTACATTCGTTATATAATTGCCATTAGAAAAATATTCTATTTCAAGAATCATACTACCACAACACAATTTGTGAAATAAAATCTGCGATAGTTTTCATTGGTATTGCCAGATTAATAAGAGGTGGATGCCCAGGGTCCAGTTTTTCACTATGATACATTTGCAAAAACTGACTCCAAGTCTGCAGGCTCCATAGACTAGATTACAATTCTTCATTGACAACAACAAACATACAAAAAAAAACATTTAAACTTAAAAGGCTGTTATATGCAAATTCTGTGACTTTCTGTTCATATGCGTACACTCGCGCTCTAAAGTATTTCCGCACAATTAAAAACGTTGAAAATCTCGTTTTTTATATCAAACGACCTAGAATAATCAAAGATTCATACTAGTATAGATAACTTATCTATTCAATATGAATAAATTAATGTTCCTTTTAATATTTGATCTTCCATTGCTATAAAAATTGCTGATTTCATGGACCATATACAAATACACCACAAGTACAAATCTCATTACTATGTAACTTATCAATTTTTCATAACCTCATTATTACCTTGTAACAGGATAGAATATTTTCAGGTTGCAACAAATGCACAGCAATGTATATAAACTCAAGTTCAGACGAAAGTTAGTAGTATACATTACATGCCATATTTTCAAATGCAATGAATGCAATTCTGGAATAGTTACTTCGATAATTATACAATATAGACTCTGTCAAAGTATGATGAAAATTGGATAAACGCCTTCAGCTGTTTAGAGATATGGCTGAATAAAGATTTTGTGCGAAAATACTTTAGAGCGGCAGTGTAAGTGTCTAAAATATAATTATGTACCTACAGAAGTCTCGTCCGTTTAATTTGTATTCTGCAGCAGTGCTCAACAAATAGGAGACAGGAAGTTTGTCAACTTCACTAATAACTACACACTCATACGAAGACCGTATGGGATGTTACGCTACAAAATGTATATGTATCATGCCATCTCGACAGAAGAAGATTTTTGCTCTGTAAATATGCACCAGTTGCACAAGTGTCTGACGTGAGGGATCAGCTTGACATGTCATTTTGGTCAAGAATACCTATGATAGAGGTCAGTAAACAGTTTGGGTGATTCTCTTATTTAAAGGGGAAATTCATGATCCACTGTTCACCCTCAAGGTCACCTCGATCAAAATTGAGTTTTTACGCTTATAACAATCATCAACTGGTACATGTTACTATACCTAACCATTCTTTCACATGTGGTTGCATTTTCTCTGATTCTTTCATATGTGGTTGCATTTTTGAGAAAAGTGAGAAAATTTTCCATTTTCTAATTATTGTCCGGGCCCGACAGTAATTACAACAAAGTAGTCAATGGGGATTTTTAAAATGCTGGAAAGCTTGCAACTTGGAAATGAATGATCGGAATCAAATGAAATTTTCAGTATATATTTATAGTGTTCTCTCCTTTTTATTAAGCTAGAAAAGAGGCGAGGTTTTTGTTACATCAAAATCGTGAATTGCACCTTTAACTGTAGATATGGAGCTGTTTTGGGAAATTTCCCTACATCAAAATATCTTAGCTTCCAGAGCAGCTCATCTTGGTCAATTGTTTGCTCTTAATCCTTGCTGTCTTTTTCATGTATTTTAGTTTTGATGTTTTATTATTCTTTTTGACATCCTGGCTGACTTCAGCTGACCTATTAGTCCAAACTGGTGACCTGCTTTTCCTTTTTTGCACCTGTTTTTATTATATTTTTGTAAAAAAGGTTAATTAAAAAAGATCCATTGCTCTATAATTTTCTTGGAATGACAAGTTTGCCTTTAGCATGAGTTTTAGTCAGATTTAATAATCGCACCATGATGAAGCTGGATTGAGCAACATATGGTCATTTTAGAGGAAGTGACAAGCAAGATGGATTAATTAAAAACATCTTTAAGCTTATAATCCTATCCTCACCTTTTTTTTATTGGAAAACAAACTGTTATCCAGAAGCCAACTTAAATTCATTCACGTTTATCCTATAGCATTATAATCAATAGGATTGACACAAATACTTCTCAATTTTGTCATGCGCTGTTTGTGACCCACCTGTTAAGAAAGTGGAATTACTCAGCCTTAAAGCAAGCTCTCATTACAAAGTTGGTGTCATTTTAAAGTAGAGGTTGCTAGTTTAACAAAACATTCATCAAATAAATGAATAAGATTTACTAGGCCTATATGAGATTCAGGTAGCTGAAAAAAGATTCCAAACTTCTTTTTAGGAAGTGTATCAACTTTAACAAAATCAGTTAATTTATGTTGAAATAAGATATGTAGTAAGAAATCATGGCTCATCCTTTAAATGTTTTGCTATGGCTCCATTTTGTCTTGAACTATATTCCACCAAGACATTCTCGATATACCAGTCCAAACAAACCTATTTCAGCAAATTGAATTGTCTATTTTCCAAATGTCAGCATAAATACACACTAAATGGCATTTGCATTGGTAACAGCAATCACTTCTAAGATCAAATGTTTTTCTCAAGTACCTTTCAGACTAGACTTAAACACAGCCTCCCAAAAGCACCTTATTATGTAAATAGAGAATATTCTAAATAGGCAGTGCCAAAGTCAACTCTGCAAATCAGTTAATACTATATGAATCTTCTTCTGTAATTGCATAATATGCAGTGTACCAATATGTCAAGAACTCCCTCAAATCTAAGAAAGAAATCAAAATTTGACAATGTAAGATGTTTTTTAGCTTAACAGTGGCGTGTCCAGGGGGTGGCTTTGGGGGCTGAAGCACCCGCAGAGTTGCAAAAATCATGTAGAATCAGCCTATTTTTTACAAGTTTTGACACTAAGCCCCCGCAAAAATCACCAAGCCCCTTAAGCCCCCCGCATGGTAAAATCCTGGACACGCCACTGCTTAACACTGTTCTAAATGAAAAAGAGAAGCTTTGCTTGTCCTTAAAAATAAATTTGCAAGATAACCTGAACAGACATTTAACATATGGTCTAACAGTAACTCAGCTACAACTCCTTATCATCTTACTGGCAATTTTCTCAATCCTCAGTGCGTTTAGGATCACAATAAGCTTATGGAGGTCCCAATAGATATCTAGCAAAGTGCAGCATTGAGAATAATTGGAGCTATCTATTAGCATCATATAATGATTGAAAAAATGATTATCATCCCAGCATGTCTCTTATGAATACCGGAATGTAGGTCAAAATAAGACACGGTTTTGATGCATGTACATGTTAAATTTCATTAATACATATAAGAAGCAATTTCAAGTCATTTAAGATCCACATTTGTGATTGAGAGGGGAATAACAGTAAAACCCAGAGGCATTTTCAAGGAGTAAGAAGATAATTCATTGAGGAACAGGAAAACAATTTAGTTGAGTAATTTAAATACTGCATTATGCTGATATATGGGACCGATATATGGATCAAACCTGGTATCAACCCAATCATACCAGGAACACTGTATGCAATTCTGTAACTGATAATTAAAACGACATATAAGTATACATTTCGAGAAGTGCAGTTACTGCTGAAATTAGTGATATTGTTCATTCTTTTTCTGCAAAAACATCATTTTGGGGAAAAATTAAAAAAATATTTAAAAAAAAATAGTTTGAATAGCTTTCAGAACTCATGTTTATTTCGATACAATTTGAACTATCCTATAAGTAAAGATCATTTTTCTCAAATGTGTGACTTGAACTTTAGAAGAAAAAAACAAATTAAAGATTGATGACTAAAATCCCACCTCTAAGTTCCATCCTGTCATTTTCATCAAGCAACATCAATAAACAAACAAACAAACAAACAAACAAAAAGACATTTACACTAATTGCTAGGCTGTTAGACTTTCTACTCATAACATAGAGGTATTATATATAAATACATATGTATCTACAGATGTCTCGTCCGTTTAATTTGTATTCTGCAGCAGTGCTCAACAAATAGCAGACAGGAAGTTTGTCAACTTCACAAATAACTACACTCTCATACAAAGATCGTATGGGATGTTTAAGCTACAAAATGTATATGTATATATCTTAGATTTGTTAATGCCATCTTGACAGAAGATTTTTGCTCTGTAACTATGCACCAGTTGCACAAGTGCCTGACGTGAGGGATGAGCTTGACATGTCATGTTGTCAAGAATTCATATAAATAAAAGTCAGTTGACATGTCGCGGTTAAACAGGACTCGCCTTTTTATGCAAGAGGCCTAAATCCAGATTATGAGAACAATCCATGCAATGTGATTTCTTTCAGAGACAAATCACGTAAATCCATGAGGTTGTTTGAAAGAAACATTCCCCAAATTTAATCCAGAATGTTTAATTAATCGTCTTACATTTTTTTATTTTTTTTTATTAACATTGTGTCATTTTCTGTTCCGGGAACTGGTGCCGCAACGTAAAGACGGGATATCCAGTGGACTATAATTTGGATGACTATATTCAATGGCACGGCCCTGTATGTAAGTGTCACGTTGTTTACAGGGGCGTAACCAATGGGGGGGCAACTTGCCCCCCCGGACGCAAAAAAATCGGGAAGAAGAGCAAAAAAATGGGAAGGGGAGAAAGGGAGGAAGAAGAGAAAAAGGTAAGAGGGAAGAAGAGAAAGGGGAAAGAAGAGGGAAAAGGGAAAGGAAAAGAGAAAAAGAAAGAAAAGGAAGGAAGAAAAAAGGGAAAGGAGAAAAGAAAAGAGAAAGAAACCATTATTTCATCCAAAAATAGGCGTTTTTTAGCTAAAATAAACAAATTTGTTCACATATTTTTGCTCGCGCGCTATGCATATACAAAAATCGGGGAAGCCTCTTGAGTCTTGCCCCCAGTGGCGTAGCCAGGTTTTCGAAACTGGGGGGGGGGCCACAAAATGAAGATGAACCGACAGAACTGTATTGAGTGCTGTATCGCCGCCCGGCCTGCGGCCGGGCGGCTCAACTTTACCGACGGGAGCCTTTTTTAACCGACGGACGGGTCATTAATGGGGGGGCCACGGCCCCCCCGGCCCCCCCTCTAGCTACGCCACTGCTTGCCCCCCCCGGACGGTCAAAGCTGGTTACGCCCCTATTTGTTTACATTGCATGGGGCAGTAAATTATTCGCCCGAAAAACAAAGTTGCGTTGATTTGAAGACAATATTTTGATTGCCTGTTATTTTTGTAAGTCATAAATGTGTACCGCCGCGGCCAAAGGGTCCAGTTGTCGATTCCTATATGTAGCTCATTGTATACAAATACCATACATTAGATATGCTACAAGGAGCAACATGTACGAGCCGACAACTGGACCCTTTTGCCGCGGCGGTACACAAATTGTATACAATTCGCCAGGAAACATAGTTTATTACAGCTGCAAAATTCAAAAGTCGTACATGGTTAAACAAATGTTTTTTCATTCATTTAAATGGTTATGCAATTAACTGTAAACTCCCAGGCCTAGCCTTTATGTAGTCCAATAATTGTGATAGTTTGCTGTCTGTAAGTTTCACAAATATCACAGTGAACACTACATCTTGTTGCTGAAAAAGAACCATAGCTGTAAGACTTGAATAACATTGAATATGTAACCAAATCATGGCTAGTTCCTTTAAGTCATGTTCACTATGACTCCGTTTTGCTCCAACAACAGGATACACTCAATATGCACCGGTCCCAACAAACCTATTTCAGCAAATTGAATTGTCTATTTTTCAAATGTCAGCATACATGCACACCAAATAGCATTTGCATTGGTAACAGCAATCATCAGCTCAAAATGTTTTTCTTCACCCTTGTAGAACCTCTCAGATTAGACTTAAACAAAGGCTCCCAAAGGCATCTTACTATGTAAATAGAGAATATCCTGAACAGACTTTGCCGACGTCAACTCTGCAAATCGGTAAATATTAAGTCAATTCACATCTTCTGTAATTGTATATATGCAATGTCATAGTATGTCAAGTGCTCAAAGTAGACACAATTTCATGGCACATTCCAGTAAAAATTAAACTTTTTTTGACTTCAAGCAAAAAAACAGCTTTTTTATTCGACCACATAAGCCGGTTTTCAGTCATACCTTTGTTACTTGGTACGTGAAAAGGATTTTCCAATCAGAAATTGTAGTTTTTATATCCGTACATGAATGAGCGCATATTTTAATTCAAAAATGTCACAAACGTTACCAAAAAGTTACACCAAAATGTCACAAACGTACGTTACAAAACAAAACATTGTATTAAAAGAAATCTGGATTATAGAATTTCGTACAACTATTATGAAATATTTGTAAATATGTTACCCAACATCTGTTAAAAGCACAATAATTCACATTTTCTTCTGTAATTGTATATGTAGTGTTCTAGTATAAATGAAAAGAAATGAACTTTGCTTGTCTTAAAAATAAATTTGAATTCATAATTTCTCATCCAAAAAACATGTAATAATTTATACTCTGTATCCTGAAATTAAATGTAAAATAAAGTTTTCACTAATCTAATATGTATCAAATTATCAAATTTATATAAGAAAAGATTTCATCAAACAGAATAAATGATTGAATCTGGAATGAAATCATGGCTTTTCCCTTTAAATTTTGACTTGAAGCACGTTCCAATAAGACATCCTCAATATACCAATCCAAATAAACCGATTTCAAAAAAAATTCAATTGTCTATTTTTCAAATGTCAGCATAAATACACACAAAATGGCATTTGCATTGGTAACAGCAATCACTTTAACTCAAAATGTTTTTCTTCACCCTCTTAAGTACCTCTCCATATAACTAGACTTAAACACAGCCTCCCAAAGGCATCATATTATGTAAACAGAGAATATCCTGAACAGACTTTGCCAAAGTCAACTCTGTAAATCAGTCAATACTGTGTACCAGTATGTCAAGTACTCCTTCAAATCTTAAAGGAAATCAAAATTTGACGATTTACAAATATGTATGATTTTTAGCTTAAAACTATTCTAAATGAAACAAGGAGTTTTGCTTGTCCTTAAAAAATAAATTTGCAAGATTACCTAAACAGACATTTAACATATAGTCTGACAATATCAGATAAAACTCATTATCATTTTACTTGCAATTGTCTTAATCCTCAGCGTGTTTAGGATCATTATGACATACTCTGGCTCTGACAATAAGCTTATGGAGGTCCCAATAGACATCTAGCAAAGTGCAGCGTTGAGAATAAGTAAAGCTATCTATCGGCATTATATAACGATTTAAAAAATGATCATCATCACTACATGTTATGAACACCGGAATGTAGGTCAAATTGAGATATGGTTTGGATGCATGTACACATTAAAGGGGCAATTCATGATCCACTTTTCACCCTCAAGGTCACCTCTATCAAATTGGAGTTTTTTAGCTTATAAGAATCCTCAAGTGATATATGTTACGATCCCCAAACCATTCTTTCATATGTGCTTTCATTTTTGAGAAAAGTGAGAAAATGTGTCATTTTCTAATTATTGTCGGGGCCCCGACAGTAATTACAACACAGTAGTCTATGGGGATTTTCAAAATACTGAAAAGCTTGTAACTTGGAAACGAACGGTCAGAATCAAGTGAAATTTTCAGTATATAGTTATGTTGTACTCTTCGTTTCATTTAGCTAGAAAAGAGGCCACATTAAAATCATGAATTGCACCTTTAAATTTCATTAAAACATATAAGATGCAATTTCAAGTCATTAAAGATCCACGTTTTTGATTGAGAGGGGAACAGTAAAATCCCAAGGCATTTTCAAGGAGTAAGAAGATAATTCAGTGAGGAACAGGAAAACAATTTAGTTGAGTAATTTCAATGCTGCATTATGCATATATGTGTACCGCCGCGGCAAAAGGGTCCAGTTGTCGGCTCGTACATGTTGCTCCTTGTAGCATATCTAATGTATGGTATTTGTATACATCAGATATGCTACAATGAGCAACATGTAGGAGTCGACAACTGGACTCATTTGCCGCGGCGGTACACATATATGAATCAATCCTGGTATCACCCCAGTCATACTAACAACGCTGTCTGCAATTCCGTAACTGATGATCAAAATGACATATAAGTATACATTTCTAGAAGTGCATTTACCACTAAATTTACTGATATTGTTCATTCTTTTTCAGCAAAACATCATTTTGGGAATAAAGTTCAAAATTATTTTCCAAAAAATAAGTTAAAAAGCCTTTAGTGCTCATGTTTCTTTCAATACAATTTGAACTATTCTACAAGCAAAGATCATTTTTCTTAAATGTGTGACTTAAAACTCTAGAAATATAGCAAAAATAGGTTAATTAAGATTTTTGGCAAAAATTGTAAACCTAATTTCAATTCTAACCTTCTTTAAGTCCTTCGGCATTTTACACTCTTACCTGGTTAAAGTTTTCTATTTATAGACAACTCAAAGGAACATGTGATTTGACCAAGCAAAGTCCTGTACCCTGGACAAGGCTAAGTCTGTATCTCATATGACATGTAACTATCCTATATTACCCTTCTAATATACTCAACAGTCATGTTCTTATGCCAAACAAGTACTACAGTTACATTCGTTATATAATTGCCATTTAGAAAATAGTCTATTTCAAGAATCCTACAATTTGTGAAATAAAATCTGCAATGGTTTCATTGATATTGCCATATTATGTAAGGTGAATGCGCAGGGTCCAGTTTTCACTATGATACAACTCAGTAAGTCTGCAGGTTCGTAAAACTTGATTAAAATGACAAATTTAAGGTGTAATTGTGTTATGAGGATACTTATGGATTAAACCATTACAAATGGTGCACTTTTAGGTGTTGTTTAGTTTTTGATCAAATGTTATAAAAAATAATTACATTTTCAATTAGTGATGATTTATTTCCCCTGGAAGGAAACATTAAAGATTATTGATTTAAATCTCACTATTGGGGTCTGTCCTGTCATCGACAAAACCATTATCAAAATAAAAGTTGATCTACTAAACATAAAGAACATTTGTCCTTACTGACCAGACTTTTGAAAGGAGAATATATCTTTGTGATTTACATCAAAAACAAACAACAACAACAACAACAAAAACCAATTACATTCAAAAGGCTGTTATGCAAAAAATCTTTCCTTGCAAATTTCTGTTCATATCATAAACAGTCTGATATATACACATGTACCTACAGATGTCTTGTCCGTTTAATTTGTATTCAGTACCAGCAATCAACAAATACGAGACAGGAAGTTTGTCAACTTCACTAATAACTACACACTCATGCGAAGACCATATGGGATGTTTACACTTCAAAATATATGTATATATCTCAGATTTGTTAATGCCATCTCGACAGAAGAAGGTTTTTGCTCTGTAAATATAAGCATGAGTATGGGCCAAATCATAATCGGCCTCCAAACAAAATTTTTCCTACCAAACATTTGGTTGTGACACCAAAATGACGAGTGACTCCAAACAAAATAACTTCAACACCAAGTTTAGACCAAATACAACTTTGCGCTAGATTGCACATGTTATTTAATTGCAATATACATTGGACCAAATGTTTGTTACCCGTTCATAGTTTAAATTCGATGGCAAATATTTGGTGACGTCACAACCAAAAGTTTGGTAGGAAAAATTTTGTTTGGAGGCCAACTATGATTTGGCCCTATGAAACACAAAAAGAGAAACAATAAATAAATAATTTTAAGTAACAAATCAAAATACTGTTCATAAAAAATGCAATTCCGATAAAAGTGAGCATTTGGATACCAATTTCAACATTGGTGGTATTAAGTGTTTCTACTAATTTTCATTACATGAGTGCAAAAATATCAAATTTATATAAAAAAAGAAACAATCTCATCAAACATAATTTGTAAGTGTGAGAAATAATTGAATCTGAAATGAAATCATGGCTAATTCCTTCAAATCATGTTTACTAAATATTCCATTTTGACTTGTAGTACATTCCAACATAGACTCACCAGGTATACACTGTATGCAGCGCCCCATGAAGGAGCATTCGCACAGGGGACCAACGGCTTAACGTGACTATCCGAACCACGGAGCAATTAGAGTAAAGTTTCTTGCCCAAGGAAACAAGGAGAAGTAAACCGCCTGGCCCGGGGCTCGAACCCACAACCTCTGTATTACGAGACCCGTGCTCTAACCGCTCGGCCACGCTCCCCCCTAGCAAGACATACTCAATACAACAGTCCAAATGAACCCATTTCAGCAAATTGAATTGTCTATTCTCCAAATGTCAGCATACGTACACACAAAATGGCATTTGCATTGGTAACAGCAATCACTTAACTCAAATGTTTTTCTACAACCTATGAAGTACCTCTCATATTAGACTTAACCACTACATTCCAAAGGTATCTTATTATGTAAATAGAGAATATCCTGAGCAGACTTTGCCAAAGTCAACTTTGCAAATCTGTAAATATTAACTGAATACGCATCTTCTTCTGTTATTGCATATATGCAGTGTACCAGTATGTCAAATGCTCTTCCAAATCATGAAGGAAATCAAAATTTGATGATTTACAGGCAAAGGTCGATCCTTAGTGTAAGCAGGCATGAAATCTTGAATCTACTTTCAGGAGACATGAAACACTGAAGGCACGAAAGAGTTTTTGCTTCCTTCAGAACATTCATTTTTTTTGTGTTTTTGTTTATTTAAAAATTCTCTGTGTCGCTGTGACGGTGGGGGGAGGAGGATATTGTTGATTTCCTAACTGTGACACTGAAGAACAAACATTTATATTATTAGTGTATTTTTTATCGTTTATTTGAAAATTCACCGTGTCGCTGTGACGCTCTGTCGGTGGTGGTGGTGGGGGGTGGGTGGGGGTGTCTAGTTGATTTCTTAACTGTGACACTGAAAAAACAAACATTTAAATTATTAGTGTATTTTTTCTTGTTTATTTGAAAATTCACCGTGTCGCTGTGACGCTGTGTCGGTGGTGGGAGGGGGGATATTGTTGATTTCCTAACTGTGACACTGAAGAACAAACATTTATATTATTAGTGTATTTTTTCTCGTTTATTTAAAGATTCTCTGTGTCGCTGTGACGCTGTGTCGGTGGGGGGTGTCTAGTTGATTTCTTATCTGTGACACTGAAGAACAAACATTTATATTATAAGTTTTTTCTTGTTTATTCGGAACAAGGAGACATTTCAGCTTCAATTTTTGCACATATATTTTATTTTGTTCTCAGAATAGCTGCAATTCTTAACATTCTATCCTATATTCAACATCTTTAACTGTGCACAGAAGATTTAGGTGTCTACATGTATTTCCTTTCTGTAACTATTGTGTATTCACAATAGCTAACTTACTCATATTAAAAGCAAAAATGTATATCAGCTCCTTTGAAATGGCGGTTACATATTGGACCAAGAATAACTGATCATATTTGGTCTAAAACTGACATATTTACTATCATCTTCTACATCCCAATACACACCTGATATACTTTTGCATTTAATTATCGGTTTCTGAGTTACAAAGCACAAGATATTTTTGAAAATGAGGGATTTATTGTACCCTTAATAGCTCTTCTTATTCACTAAATTTGAAAGTACAATGTAATTATAGGAATATCCGATTTTCATGCGTTTTTTTACTAAATATTGTAGGAAATGACTAGTTTTACCTAAATACTAAGTTTGAAATGAATATCTGCTATACCAACGACTAAAAAGTACATTTTTAAAATCACAGAGTTACACCAACCCCCCTGACCTCCGAACTTTGAACTGAACAGACACTATACTCCCTGAAGGTTGTAGGGTCGAATTTTTTTCACTAGAATAAGCGCAAAGGATGAACAGGTAGAGGGGGGTTGATGCAACTAGGTTTAAGGATCAATATGAAGCATAGGGTGATTTAGATAAGCAAATACAAGCTCCTATGGCGTGCTTCTGGCCTTTATTTTGTCTTTGTCTGAAGAGTTAATTGTTTTTTGCGGCTAATTGTTTGTAACAGAATGATTTCCTTATCAAATAGTGGAATAATCATTTAAACCGGAACAGTTTAACCCTAAAAGAGCCGG
>JXSR01S013502.1:12998-23613 GCA_000969725.1 Ophiothrix spiculata
CGCAGCGTCGGCCTAGGCATGACGCCCGCGTGGCGCAATCCCCTAACTTAGCCGGATTTTTAGGGTGCAAATAGACCAGTTGCCTATCTGGACTTTTATTAATCTATGTTCTTCTTCTGCTTCTTCTTCCTCCTTTTCTGCTACTCTTTCTCCTTTTCTGCTTGTTAGTTTTGAAAATATGCTGTTTGGGATCTTAAAAGTTTTATATTAGGCAAATCCTAAAAAAGAAAACACCACTGCTAGACAGAAAAAATATATAAAATGACTTTGATAATCAGCAGAAAATGACTGACCACCCCCAAAAAAATGTGCACGCCACTTACCCGCCACTAATCAAAATAGTATGTAAAGCAAAAATAAATCCCCTTTGTGTGGACAAGAAATTCAAATCTGCACCTCACATTGCATTGAGTTAGAGATATTGTGGAAACAGAAAATGTAAGTATGGCTCAATACCAAAAAACAATCCCTTCTATCCCTTATAAATTAATTTTCTTCACCTGCAGGCCTTTTCTTGAGGTGATGATGACGACAATAATGATGATGATGATGATGATGATGATGACGCCAACATTGATGATGAAGATGATGACAATGATGATGATGATGATGATGATGATGATGACGACAAAGATGATGATGATAACAATGCCAACTTTGATGATGATGATGATGACGACAATAATGATGATGATGATGATGATTAAGATGATGTAATTGTTTATTAAACTAAGATGATGGTGACAATGATGATGATGATGATGATGATTAAGATGATGATGACAATGGTGACAATGACGATGATGATGATGATGATGATGGTGGTTAAGATGATGATGACAATGGTGACAATGACGATGATGATGATGATGATGATGATGGTGGTTAAGATGATGATGACAATGGTGACAAATGATGATGATGATGATGACAATGATGATGATGATGATTAAGATGGTGATGATGACAACGCCAACATTGATGATGATGATGATGATGATGATGATGATGATGATGATGATGATGATGATGATGATGATGATGATGATGATGATGATGACGACAAAGTGCTTCTATCCCTTCTAAATCAAATTGAGGTTGTAAATTTGTCACGCTTTTTACTTGATATGTCTACAATTTATAGCAACATTCACGGTTCTTAGATCTAATCAAAGCTAGAAATAGATATATGAAATAAACAAATACGCAAACTGTGATAAGGAGCTGGACGTAAGAGGTAAGTGTTATCAATAAAACTCAAGTGATAAGGGCCCCTGTGCGAAAACAAGTTAAGGGGGTCGAGCCATTGCCAACAAAACGCAAACGCTCAGTTTAAAATGGTTTTCCTTTGACCAAAATACTTGTATTTTGCAAAAGGCATATTCACTACCACAATGCATGGACAATGTATAGATTCACAACGGTCAATAGACCTAAATTCTCTATTGAAAATATTTGAAACAAGACTTAAGCTTAATCCAAGAAGTTGGGCATTCAAAAATATACCATTGTATCTATGAAGTAGAATAATCGATCTTTTGAATTTGGATGTGTCTTATATATATCCAAACGAGTAACAGTAATCATGGTAATGGGCCCCGGGTAAGTGGTAAATCTTTTTGTGCTTTTGTGACTCGACCCCCGTTTTTATTATGCCAACTTAAAACACACATGTTGAGTGTATGGTTTTATTATCATAATCTGACATGAGTATGTTAAATAAACAAAACGATGGCAATTTTTATTGTTTTGAGCAGTAAACTAAATATAGAGGGCAGACTGACTGTCTTTTTAACATAAAACAGCTGAAATGATAAACACCACAGAATTTCCATACATAGGTTTTGCCTCATATATAAAGGAATCGTTTTGATACTTTGATCAGCATTGACAGCTAAAGTTATATAAGCCATATAGTTTAGGCTATATGGTCGGTGGTTTGTGGTTCCATCGATAATACGTCCCACTGTTGTCACTGCAACAGTCATTGGTACGGGGTACTGGCAACTAATAGGTGGTGGCAGCGCCAGATAGGTGTTCAGAGGGCCTATCAACGCAGTTGTCTGGCTGTTGCGGGGGCAACATTTTTTTATATATATTTTGACTATGGTAATATTATACTATACATTTAAGAACTGAGCAGATTTTTAAAGACGATCGCGGTGATAAGTTGCTACCAGTAGATGTTGTTTATTTTTTGTCAGTTATTAGATAAGAGTCTAAACTTCAAAATTCAGAAATAATAAATGGGGGTCACCGACCATCTAAGCACGCTATGACGTCATATATGATGACGTCATTTTTCTTTTAATGAACGATAACTTGAAAACTCGAGCGTTAGATTAGCTTGGTGTAATTAACTTTTTTTATCTGTTCAATGTTATACAACCGAATTTCGACATTTCCGATGATGAAAATTGTTTTATAGATTTTACTCCATGTAATTTCATCTCACGCTATCTTTTTAAAACAGTCGGTGACCCTATAATTTATTTCTCGATTTAACATCCACTTGACATTCACAATTGACCAGCAAAATATAAAAAAATTCTACAGGTAGCAAATATGTGAAAAATCAACATTTTTTTAGTATAGGAAAACACACGTAAAAAGTTTTATAACTGAAGGTCCGTTGGCTCGGGAGCACTCGTAGCAACTCGTTACTATTTCGCGCTATTTTCGGCGCTTACCGGGAAGACAATGCGTAAAAACCTAATGCGCGCGTTGCGTTTTGCGTATTAGGCGCAAATCTTACGCTTACATACCACACGCGCGTTTTGTCAAAATCTTCCCGCCACTGACCAACAAATTATGTTACACTGCCCTCTTGAATAAACACCGCGATCGTCTTTAAAGTGTGTTGTTTTACCCCATACAATCGCATGTATTGCCCCAAACCCAGGCAGAAGCTTCCTTTTAAGGTGGCTTAGCACACATAGAATTACTCTATTTATTTTTCTTATTTTTTGATATATGGTGTTTTGATATGTGCTGATCACATTTCTGAAATAAAAAATGGGGGTCACCGACTTAGTTTTTGAGAAAAATCCACTTCAAAAACACTATGTTTTACCACTTTTTACCATTGACCTATATGGTAAAATCAAAATAAATCGGACAAAAACACTTATAATTAAAAAACGGCTCTATTTTTTTCTCTCTTTTTCACATATGTTTTGGTCCTTATATAGTTCTTTAAAAAAAACGTAATAAAAAAACTTATGGTCACCGACTTACTTTTTGAGATATAAAGCAAAATTAAGCAAAAAATTTGCATTTTTTAGCAATGAGTAACACCTTAAGCACTGTGCGCTTTGAGCCCTGCGTCATCAGGAGTAACGCGCATGGTCTTATGCGTGAATATAAAAATGACGCACGTGTAAGATCGCGTTATATTAAAGCGCAAGATACAGTACGCCAGGAAGTACGCTAAAAGCCCGGGATAAATACTTTGAAATTGTGTCCAACACCGCTGATATCAGCTCACTCGTGTCCGACACCGCATCTGTGCTAAGCCACCTTAAGTGAAGTGTGAGCGATTGTTTTGAACCAATTATAACTGATAAATTATATATACTATAAAATTACCAACATCCACATCTGATATACTGTAGAATTGGTAATGCTGGAAACATAGGGGAATATCTTTCCTCTCAATTTATCACTTGCGATGGCCCAATTTGTCATTCAAATTGTTGAAAACTTTTGCAACTTAATTGGATAATCAAGATGTTTATCATGCTTGTTGTCATACTCACATGTTACAACATTACTACCTTGATCATCATTTACATCAACAGACTCTGGGTTAGCGCTCCTTTCTTTCCTGAATAATAATAATTGTTGTTAATGCATAATACCGTAATTGCACGGATTAACAGTAACAGATAAACCAAAGTCTATTTGGATCAGGTTATTGATATAATGCATGTTTGATCACCCTGTATACCAAAAAAACCCCAGCAAAATGTCAGGGTAAGCAGAAAGTTGAGTGTTACTTGTGTCTCAAGCATTTTCTTACTTCTAACTATAATTGCGCAGACATATAAAGAAATCACCAAATATCGTGTGCAGGCATACAATCCTTTTGAAATGTATTATAATTTTAATCACACTGTAGGCCTATATTTCATCGTATGGGCATTTAGTGAGCAGTTCTACTTTCAGATATATTTAGACCCCATGCATGTTTCATTATCATAAATCCATATCTGTTTTTGTAGAATAAAAAAGGTGTATGGAGAGAGTAAAATCAACACATTTTTTTTTCAGTTTATATCTATGGTTTACACCCTGTATAGTTTTTCACACACCGTGTATAATGTCAGTATCATTTGTATCCTTGAGCTTTGAAAAAATGTATACTTTTATGCAGTAGCGGCGGAAGGTTAAAATTTTAGGGGGGGGGTGTAATTTTTTTAACCACATTTTTAAAAAACAAAATGGTCGGAGGAAAATTATGGTATTTTGTAATGCGCGAAAAAAACTGTCAGATCGGCTAATTCCAGCTACAAATTGTTTAAAAAATCTTGAAATTTGCGCAAAAATGGCAAATTTTTACTGAAAATTTACATAATATCTTTTTTTTTTTTTTTTTAATTTTTCACATTAAGATTATCAAAACAAAAGGAAAATGTCAATTTCCTTTCCATTTCTTTCTTTCGTTTTTATTTTTTGAGGCCCTTGAAATTTAAGGGGCCTTTCCCCCGTCAACCCCGCTCACTCCACCGCCTAGATGCTTTTATATGGTCTTAACAGTTAACCCCTCATTTTCTGAAATATTTTATGCTTTGTAACTCAGCAACCGATAAGTAAATACATATAAAAGTATACATGTGGATAATCATATAGAAGATGATGGTCAGGTCAGTTTTTGACCAAAATGTATGGTTTTCGACCAAAGGTCCAAAAACCCTTGCAGGCTTGGACCACTATATTTGTACCTATAACTAAATTTTGAAGAAAAAATTAAACGTTGTACCTCTTATGCTTTGAAGAATCTAGAAACACATGCCTAGGAACGCATTTCTCAAATTGTTGATGTTTGACTTACTTTTTGCAATATTGTCATAAGTAAAATGGAACGAAATACTTAATGATAATGATGCAAACGATGATTACAACGTGTTTATTAAAACATTTGAAAACTTATATGATGAGTGTATACCTCCGAGTCTGAAAAAGTGTAATCTTAAAAGGAAAAAAGATTCCAATGTCACCTTGGATACAGTGGCGTAGCCAGGGGTGGGCAAGGTGGGCGAAATGCCCACCTCGGAATTTTTTTGGAGAAATTTTGAAGACCTGGGAGAAAAATAAAGGGGGCAGGAAATTGCCGTTTTTCCATAAAATTACGACAATTAAAGCTGAAAATTGCTAAAAAATTAGGTTGAAAACTTCATAAAGCACAATATTTGGCGGTTTTTCTTGAAAAACCCAGCCGAGTCGGCCCCTTGGAACCCCTGTAAAGTCGCTCGATAAAATCCATTGGAGAAATCTTGGGTGGTTTGCCCATCCCTGGAGAAAGGCCTGGCTACGCCACTGCTTGGATAACAAAGGGCATATTGAAAAGTATTAATAAGAAAAACAAATTGTACAAATCTTATATTCAAAAACCTACTCATGGCAATCTCCAAAAATTCAAAACCTACAAAAACCAATTGAACATGCTCATTCGAAAATCAATAAGAATGTATTTATTCAAAAAATTTGAAGCAGACTTGGAAATAAATAAATGATGTTATCGGTAAAACTAAAAGGCAGTCATGTCAATCTAAGTTCCAGGGTGACAATGGTTTTATTACTGACCCACAGGAAATCTCTAATAAATTTCATGACTTCTTTGTGAATATTGGGCCAAAACTTGCATCAGAAATACAAAATGATGGTAAAGAATATTATGACTATCTGAATAATATGACATCCAATAACGTCTAGCACCTATTGTTGAAACAGATATTATTAAGATTATTGATAAATTTGTCCCTAGCAAAAGTGCTGGTTATGACAATATTGGAAACTGTATAGTTAAAAAAATGTGTAATGAAATTGTAAAACCCCTCACAAAAATATATAATTTATCAATATCATCCGGAGTAGTCCCAGATAAGCTAAAGATAGCAAAGGTTATACCAATTTATAAAAAATCAAATACCGATGTATTTTCAAACTACCGTCCTGTCTCGCTTCTACCATGCTTTTCAAAAATCCTTGAAAGACCTTATATTTAACCGATGTATTAATTATATAGATGACAATAATATCCTCAATAACAAACAGTTTGGCTTTCGGCCCAAGCACTCAACATATATGGCTATCGAGCAACTTGTTGATAAGGTAAATACTGCCGTTGAACAAAATAAAAAAACAATAGGTATATTTCTAGATCTCTCTAAAGCTTTCGATACAATTGATCACAAACTATTGTTACACAAATTGGAGTATCATGGATTTCGTGGAATTGTACTCGATTGGTTTAGGAGCTATCTCAGAAATAGAAAACAATTTATATATTACAATAATTACAGTTCAGATATGAAAAATGTTACATGTGGCGTTCCCCAGGGATCTATATTGGGACTGCTACTTTTTATATTGTATGTAAATGACATTACAAATACATCATCTATTCTAGACTTCATATTGTTTGCTGATGACACCTCTATTCTTTACTCTAACAAGGATATTAAAAACAATATAAATGTTGTAAATAAAGAGTTGAATGAAGTGAGTAATTGGTTTAAGGCAAACAAATTGTCTGTCAATGCCACAAAAATAAATTATATGATCATGGGAACATCTTACATGACTTCATCCAAAGCCCAGGATAATATAACTGTTACCTTAAACGACACTAACTTAGAAAGAGTTAAAACAACTAAATTTATTGGTGTTTTGATTGATGAATGTCTTACATGGAAATACCATATTGACTGCATTTCAAAAACAATATCTAGAACTATTGATGTCATGAACAAACTGAGGTATTCCATTCCAACTCGTATTCTTCATACCCTGTACTGCTCATTAGTATCACCTTATATTAACTATGCAATCCTTATCTGGGGAAATACGTGTAAAACTTACCTTGAAAAAATCACAAAATTGCAGAAATGGGCAATACGAACGGTTGATGGTAGTCACTATCGTAGTCATGCAGCTCCACTTTTTGCAAAACATAATTTTTTAACTGTAACAGATGCATATACTCTCGAACTTGGTGTCTTTATGTTTAAATACCATATTAGTGACTTACCTGTAGTGTTCCATGAATATTTTAATAAGCGTTCTGATATACACAATTATCAAACAAGACATGCAAATGATCTCAACATTGCCTTCAATAAAAAAATCATTTACTGATAAAGATATCCGTACAAATGGTCCTCTTCTTTGGAATTCATTATCATGTGAAATGAAAAATAGCAATAATGTGAAACAATTTCGAAATCAATTTAAGCAAAATATTATTCAAAATTATAAGTAAGTTTTTGAGCACGTCCCTGTTGTATAGTCTTGTTTGAGTAGTTGTGCTGTCAGGTATTTACCTTTGTCTGTAACTTTTTGTTGTATTTGAGGGAAGGACCATTAACAGGCCTTATTGGCCTTCCGGTCCTGTCCTCCATAATTCTGTTCTGTTTCTATGTTATATTTTATGTACTTTTATGTATTTTTATGGAAATAAATGAATCTGAATCTGAATATTGCCAAAAATAGGTCCAAAATTGGCCCAAATGATTTTTTTTCTCCTTTTGGCCTATTTTTGGCAACATTTCAATCACTTTATGGACATTCCGGACCAAAATCTGACCTAACCATCATATTCTACATGAAAATCCACATCTAGAAATGTATACTTTTATATGGATTTATCGGTTGCTGAGTTACAAAGCATAAAATGATGTTCACCAGTCCAAAAATTGGAAAAAGGTGAGTCGCTAGTCCGAAAATTAAATAATGTTTGCAAATCCGAAAATGAAAAAAGCTCCGTTAGTTTGGAAAAAAAATGTGATTGCTAATCAACACTGAAACGAAAAAGGTTTCGGACTATCGGACCCTATTTCATTTTCGAATTGGCGAACCTTATTTAATTTTCGGACAACGAACTTAATTATTTCATTTTCGGACTAGCGAACCTTTTTTTTTTTCATTTTCGGACTGGCGAACCTTAGAATTTGCGAACCCTTTTGAATTTGGACTAGCGGACCTTATTTCATTTTCGGACTTTAACCTTTTGACTAGCGAACCTTCGGAGGCTTGCAAACCTTCGGACTAGCGGGCTGTAATTCTATATATCATCACGATCATACCATTTCTTCACTTTGGCTTG
Source organism: Ophiothrix spiculata (assembly GCA_000969725.1). Lineage (NCBI taxonomy): Eukaryota > Metazoa > Echinodermata > Ophiuroidea > Amphilepidida > Ophiotrichidae > Ophiothrix > Ophiothrix spiculata. The sequence continues at coordinate 21,325 of JXSR01S013502.1, forward strand.
CAACTCCCTGAAATTTTTCATTGCAATCTCATTTGTCCTATCAGCAGTCTTTTTTTTTTAAATTTGGCAACGTAATCCAACAAATTCATGTCAGTATTGTCATTTTCCACTTCTCTTTTAGAAGTTTCAAGGGACCCGAACAGTACACCCAAGTACTAATTCAACATGTCTATGTAAAGCCTAATGATTCCTGAACTGCGTCCCTAGCAGCAAACAACAACAGATGAATACCCTCATCCCAGTCTTTCTCAAATTCCAAACAATAGGTTCGTATTATATTCTTTAGAGTTTAATTGAGCATCTTGAGATTCTGAGTGGTATGAACTAGAATCATATTTTCCACCCCTAATTAATACATGTTGGAATAGACCTGACATGAAAATGGACCTCTCATCTGATTGAATATACTTAGGAAGTCCAAGTAATGTGAAAAACTTTACAAGAGGCAAGAGCCTTAAAGCTCCTTCACAACGGTGAGATCGAGCTTATTGGTTAACTGACTTAAGTTCTATAGGGAGAGGTCCTACCGAACCGTCATAGATCTTGTCCACATCCCCCTACCAGTCTCACCACTGACCAACCCATGAGTTTCCAAGAGCTAGCTCTGCTACCAATTCACACAGACTGACAAATTCTGACAGGTTTAATGGTGCTAACAAGAAACCGAGCTCTGCAAGAGCTAAACCGTCAAGGAATTCTTTTACGTAAAGGAATTACGACCTTCCCCGAACTGCGATTCTTCAGGGGGTATTTGAGTTAATATGAATTAGAAAATTTTGGAATTTGAAAACACTAATTACGGTACTCGATTTGGTGCATAGATGTTTGCTACTTGATGCTTGAAGTTATAGCACTTTTTCCACTGACTTTTTCCATCAAAATCTTGGCAAGGTACTTCAGGGAAACGCATTCAGCAAAACAAAACATGTGAAGGGGTGTTCCCCCTCATGAGTTAAAAAATTTCCAACATTGTTCCCACCACAGTGGTGCACATTATCATGCCCACAAAAAGCTAAAATTGCGATTGTACTTCTTCATTAGCCAACACATGTCAGGATATGCCTAGGTTACATCAGACAACTCTTAAAAGTATGTTCTTTTATTTTGTGCTTATTTTAATAATATTGTATACATTGTACACGAGCGCAACGTTTTTAAAGGGTTAGGACAAGAACACATCACTAAAATAAACGGGGATTGGACCTTCGGGTGGTTGGTTGACGTATTTCCCTCCTTGCATTAGGAGCACCAGAACATAGTTCTGTATAGTCACAAAAAGGATAGTTTTCATTAAATAGTCTCAATTGGCAAGATCAAAAGTCACATTCAGTAAGTTCAGTAGTGTCATATAGAAAAAAGACAGTTCTAAGTTTTTGTTAATGAGGAAATCATAGCAGCTCGAGTTACATGCAGTCTGTAAGCTAGTCGCACTTGCAACCCTCACCTATATAAATCCACTAATTCTACATAGAACACAGTGATCTGGCGGGCCTTTAGTCAGTAAACCAAATCAGTCGAGCCCGATTGTAGTGCTATCTGTAAGCTAGCAGACTCTTGACACAATGCTTGAAATGGATTCAGTGCGAACATGCAGGTTGGGATAGTAGTGTAGACGCAATTAGTATCCCGTTATCATTTTGTGATTATTTGACCAAATTTTGGTCATAGATAGAGTAGACACCCAGGATGAAGAAAAGTTAGGGTGGCAAAAATGTACCTGTTGCAAATAATTAATATGGCTCTTAATCCAAAATGGCCACCAATACGAACTTTCCAATTGTAATTTGCTTCATAAAACAAAATATTGCACTGCAGGTTAAAAGATTCAATTATTTTTGGAGTCACTAATTACAAAAGAAACCATTAACTACTTTACTTAATTACCAAAAATCCAAAATGGCCGCCAAAACGACATATTTTCATTAAAATTGATCAAAACAGCCATTTATAAGTTTATTTTCACAATCAATCAATAGAAATAAACAGCTAGGCGGCAAAAAGAGAAAATTATCCTTAAATTATATTAAATAAACACTTTAAGTCCACATAGCCCCAATAATGAGGTCCAAGAGGGCCACAAAATACTATCTTGGTACAAGATGGTTAGAGCGATATTAATCATTATTAAGAACATTAAATATTTAAGACAATAACAAGGGAATTGGCTCATAAGCAAATGATTTATCCCAAAATATGTGTTTCATTCAATTTGGCGCTCATAATGAGGTCTGAAATGGCGGCCAAAATACTATTTTGTTCAAAAATAAGTTATAGAGTGGCATTAACAGT
>JXSR01S013502.1:31914-49181 GCA_000969725.1 Ophiothrix spiculata
TAGTTCCCAAGACCCCCATTTCAAGGAAAATTTAGGAAATGTTGGCTTCCGGAGCTCAAATTGAGCCAATACAATTAGTTCTCAAGGGTCATTTTTGAGTCACTTCAGTTCTGTAGACCCCTTTTCTGAGCAGATCTTCCGCTCCCTAGACTAGGGTTTCGGACATCAGGGCCGCACACACCTACCAAAACCAAAATAGGGTGCCCCCCCCCCCCGGGGACATGAACAATATCATATACATGTGACCATCCACCCACAAAACCAGGGTAACTAATAATTTATACGAGCTTTGCTCTTTTTTGGTTATCCTTCCATACTGTCTTGATATTATTGATTATTTGTATTATATGGAGAAAAATAAACTGAAACTGAAACTGAAAACTATAGTAAAGTTGGTTCCTGGCCAATTTTGTTTGATTTCGTATTCAAATAAAACATTTTTCCAGTTTTCAAATGATATTTGTTTTCTTATGACACCAAGAATTGGAGTTTGAAATTCTTCAAATAAAGCTGCTATTTTTGTAAAGATATTTTAAAACTCATTTGAATACAACTTTTCATGTTCAGGTTTATTCCAATATCACACTCAAATACAGCTAATAGAGAAAAAACAAACCACAATGATCATGTACTTTACCTTGTATCTGAAAATGAAAAATGCCCACTATGTTGAAAGTTTGTGGTGTATGGTCACATAATGTGCCTTTGTATTGTGGCTTGTAGACTTATACACTGGCGGTCAAAACTGTTTGCGCACAAAACTTTTAACCAGCCATATCTTGAGAACTGTTCATCATTTGCGTCATTTAAAAAAAAAAATTTATATTGCATTTTATAGTCTATGAATTGAACTTTTAGATACTGTTTGTTTCATTTCAATCGGTTGTGTACAACAAAAGTTATGTTTTATCAAATATTTGGGTGGATTTTTGTCTGGTCCAATTTCATGATTTTTGCTCATAAAGCAGGGGTGTTTCTGAATGGAATAAACATGGGTAGCTTTGGAAAATTTATCATATCTCTCTTATTTTTTCATCAAAATTTTTCATTTTTTTCAGCATAAATAAAAGGTAGGATGTACATAATAAATTAATAAACATTGTTACGGTTGAGTGAGCAGATCAAGGACATTACTCAATATAACTTCATTCAAGATGAATCGTGAAATTGGACCAGAAAATTTAACAGCCAAATATTTGATAAAACGTAACTTTTGTTGTACAATACCGGTTGAAATGAAACAAACAGTATCTGAAAGTTCAATTCATGGACAATCAAATGCTATGTTAACATACTTTCTGACTGTCTGTTAAACCTAAGAAAATTGCATGCAAAGATTGTAAGGTTTTTTCTGAGACACCCTGTACATGTGGCACCTATAAAAAAACATGAATTTGTTAAGAGTCTTGGTCGTTTGATATAATAATAATTAGGTTTTTGCACGTATTTAAGCGTGCGCAAACACTTTTGACCGCCACTGTAACAGCTTGTGTCCTCTTAATAGAGGGTTTGCATGTGATGTCATATGGCACTCACAACCCCCTCACAACACCATTTGTCCACCATGTTTACATGAAAAGAAACAAGGAGTCCAGTAGCATTTCATTAAATTTGAAGTAACACATTAAAACAAAGTGACATTAATGATAGCACATCCATTTAGTTAAAACTTCAAATCGTGACATGCAGTAAATCAACAGTTACAACTGTTATTGATATTTTAAAATGCAGGAGGCCACCTTGGTGGAGGGCAAATCAATGGTCTTATGAAAAGGAGGGGAGTACAGTAACGAGGTGCATTAGGTATTTCTGATTTCCCAGTATGACTACAAGCAATACAATATTCCCCAATTTTTGATCCCACAACAAAACATATTCTGGTGCCTACATTGGGGCAATTTTTTATTTTTGCATCATCTGTGGTCGTCCAATTCAACATTCTTAAAATAAATACAATATACATACAGGTATAATAAATATATCTGAAACAAAAAAACTAATAATGCAAAAACATGAAACACTTAATAGGTAATGCAAAAATCTGTTGGAAAAAGTAAACAAAAAGGCAGGATACAGGGCTACATTTACAAACAATGGGGCCCTGTACTATGGATTTCTGTTTACACTGTCCACAAAATTTTTGCTTCATCTATAAATCAAGCCGTCTCCAATAGCCACTGTTTATGTGATGTAAAATAAAAAAACAAACAAACTCATATGCTATATCCAGAATGTGAACAGAAACTGTTTGTTTATGGAAATTCTTGAGACAAAGAATAAAAGATAAGATTTATTGTTTACAGGGGTTTCCATTACTCAAAATAATGTAAGCCCATCCATTATGAGACGAAAGACGACAGGCAAAACAATAATCTTTTATTCTCACTCTTAGTCAAAAATTTAAGACATTTTAAGATCAAGAATGAATGAAGTAAATAATTTGTCAAAAACAATAGATATCATTATTAGAAAAATGTACACCCCTATTGAAACAAAACATTCCAATTCAAAGAATTGAGTGTCAGATGTGTGCGTACATCTACACCACGCAGCAATTTTCAATGCGCGGTTCCACGATAACGCTTATGTGCTGTCATATATTGTCTCATAATGGATGGCTGTTTCTATGTAAAATCACACTCGTTGATTAAGAATACTGCATTAAATTTACTCTACAATAAACAAGAGCAAAATTCAGTACAGCTTTGTGGTCTGTTATCAGTCCAAAATCAGACTTGTAAGACTAAACAGCTATTATTGAAATCACTAAATTTCCTCAAATCAAATCTGTAGGGTACGTGTGATGAGAGTGTGTGCAACTACACTTGTTTTGATTGAGGCAATGATTGTGTGAAAAGAAAGCCTTGTGTACTACGCGAGGTCATACGCCTGTTTATTTCACGCATTAGTTGCGTTCAAAACTTCATGACTTGTAGGAAATTTAATGATTTCAACAATAGATACACTTTGAAATTTTGTATTTTGTACACAATTTCATTCAGAATTCTTCTTGTGGTGTATTTTAAGAATGGAGCACATTTGTCATTCTGAATGACTACTTTCCATTCTAAGTTTTTGCATGGTGTACAATTTAAACATTGTGTAAAACACTACCATCATTACAAGAGATTAATTACCTTTCCATGAAAAGATCTAGTACAAGTCCAATATATTTGGCTTCAATTCCGGGTACTTTTGCACGATCGACAATATTTATAAGTTGTGCGCACAACATCATCTGCACACAACTTATTAATATAGTTGATTGCGTAGAAATACCTGTGTTTATGGTATTTTTGAGATACATAATGAGACATGCGAAAGTAGCCTATTATAGAGTGTCATACAGTGTATAGACTCACCAGGTATACACTGTATGCAGCGCCACAAGAAGGAGCATTCGCACAGGGGACCAACAGGTTAACATAACTTCCAAGCCGAGAAATAAGAGTAAAGTGTCTTGCCCAAGGAAACATGAACCGCCGCGCACGGGCTTGAACCCACAACCTATGTGTTACGAGATCCGTGCTCTATCCGCTCGGCCACACTTAATAATACCCCTGTTTCCTTGAACAAATAACAGATTTGCACGCAGGAGAGTACACCTTCAAGTAAAAAAAAAACCCACAGGAAAACACTAAATGTGTGACGTTTGTAATATATACCTCAAAAAAGACAAGGAATAAATAACATTTGCAAACTTCTTGCATCAACAAAAGCTAATACCTGGTTATGGCAGTGGGTAAAATTTGTCTCCACTCTGAAAAGCTGCCCTCAGTTCTTCATGTGAGTACAGGAAAATCATACACGCAATAGCTGCCATTTATCATAGGTTTGTATTATACAAATACAACATGGTTTGAGGATAAGTATCGCAAAATACTGTCCCCGAGGTGTTGGATGTTTCGAGGAAGTCTCGATCATCCAAAACCGAGGGACAGTATTTTGCAATACTTCTCTGAAATAAACCATGTTGTATTTGTTTTACTACACCTCAAAGAAGTCAGGTAATAAATCTAAAAGTTAATAAATTTAGCACTTTGCCGTGAGCCATACGGTAGTACCATGCGGAAGTTTTTACTACTTTCCCGTGTGTGTAAAACACACAGACGCAACGCGTAAACGCATCTCCGCGCGGCTGTACTTGAGTATTAACGCATACGCGGAAAAGTAGTCAAAAATACTTTTTACGTGTCTCCACTATTTGACCAATAAAAATACTGTAATAACTTGTAAATATTCAAGAGGTGTAGTAATATACACTAATATGTGTACCGCCGCGGCAAAAGGGTCCAGTTGTCGGCTCGTACATGTTGCTCCTTGTAGCATATCATTTGTATACATCAGATATGCTACAATGAGCCACATGTAGGAGTCGACAACTGGACCCTTTTGCCGCGGCGGTACACATATAGTGTACAGTCTGCTCTTAAAATGGTTCTTCAGGTGACGCCATCCCCCGAAGAACCATTTCAAGAGCCATTTGGGAGATTGCATCACCTGAAGAACCATTTAACCATTTCAAGAGCCATTCAGGGGGATTGCATCACCTGAAGAACTATTTCAAGAGCCATTTGGGAGATTGCATCACCTGAAGAACCATTTCAAGCACCATTCGGGGGACTGCATCACCTGAAGAAACATTTCAAGAGCCATAGACATATGGGAGTTCAATTTTGAGTGTATTTATGGTGACAAGATGTTAAATAAACGTAAAAATTGGCAGCCATTGCAGATATGACTCTCTTGCATTCAATATGTCAGTTGTTCTTTGTGGTACATGATCACATACAGTCATAAAGATATGTGAAATGTCATCATGTGAGTGTAAAAATGTTGTATCTACAAAAGCTGCCTTATTCATGTTTGCATTGCACACTGCATGAAGTCCTTTCTTGGGTCAGTAGTTCTTGAAATGGTTCTTCAGGTGACGATGCCACCTGAAGAACCATTTCAAGAGCCACTGTTATATGGGAGACACATTTAAGGCTTTTGTTGCATTCTAAAGACAAGGCATTAAATAAAAATCACACAAGGCAGCCATTGCAGATAAGACTTTCTTGCACTCACATGACGATTGATGTCCATGCAATGGGTGTAGGTGACTTAGCGTTCTTCAACAAACAGTGTTTCCTGAGGAAAAAGACCTAGTTCTTTCAGGCTCTGTGATTGGTCTAGAGTAGTCAACTGTAAACAGAGAAAAGACAGGAAAAATAACATTGTTAGTGTAATATTTACAAACAGGATTTTGATTTAATCCTCTTTGTTGAAATTACTAATAAATATAGAACAAAAACCCACCAACAACTGGGACTTGTACTGGCCAGAGGCAAGGGGGGGGGGGAGACAAAGTACAAACGGAATACAATTAGATTGGAAGTTCAGAGTACTTAGCATTGTATTTCAGATGTTTAATAGGGCAGATCATTTCTATCAAGCCAAGTGACCCAACTTCAACGGCAATAAGTGAGTGATCGTAACCCTACACACCGATTCAAGTATGATTTGAGAAAAAGATGTTTTCAGACATCTGATTAATGTGCACCAATTTTAGCTATCATGCATTCATGGCATTAATTGGAGATTGATCAGTCATGTGGTTTCTGACTGACTAAATTGGTAAGATTTCAATTCTAATTTGATGTAGTGGGTGTGCATCAAGTTCAACAAGTGTAATATTTTAGCACTCGCAAACATGCAACCAATAACTTGTAAGCAAATAATAATAAAAATGTACAGCTTTTGTATAGTGCTACTAAATTTGTGTACAAATTCTCAAGAGTGCTGCTGCCTATAATTACACTGCTGTCAAGAAATCGTCACAATCAGTTCGCATCAAACCGAGGTGGTACTGGCAAACACAATCTACACTCAGATTGTAATATTCCTCATAACAGCTCCCGAAAATCGCGCAGGTTGAAAAATAAAATAAATAAATACTGGGGATTTCGAGTGCGCTATGCCTCCCAGATTTGTAATTCCACTCAGCCTCTGCACACTTTACATGTTTTCGCTGACCACTGCGGTCCACGTAAGCTCCATTCCACACCAAACATCATTTCAGGTTCTGCGGCAACCTCTAGGGGCGCTGAACCTTGATCAGCCCACATACGCACAATCGCTGCCCGGATCAGCTCCCCGAGTTTCGTACGGGTTTCCACGCGACAATTAGCAGTTAGTGCCTTGTCCAAGGGAATTTTAAACACACTCAACTTTTGGCACAAGCGGGGTTCGAACTCTGGATCTTCCGCACCGCAAGTGAGCGCCTTACTGATTGAGCTAACTTGACTGCACATGATAACTTTCGAAGTCAAGCAGATTTGTGACAGCGTCAGAATCAGTAGGTCTGGACCTGGTTCCAAAACCCGCCCACAAGTTGGAGTCAAAAGCAGAGAGATCTTGGAATCCAAAAATGACACTAATGATATGATCACATATAGAAAGTGTAGTCGGCCAAGCTGCAACACCACGGCAGACAAAACCAACACAAAATTGTATTTTTTAATGTCTGTCCTAGTGTCCCAGCTCGGCAGACTACTCTTTCAATACTGCAAATGGGAATATTTTCGCGAGCAGAATTTTTCGCGAAACCAGACAATCACAACCTTTTCGGGCATGTTAAATTAGAGTTTTAAAGCTTCATTACATAAACCTGCACATAAAATTAATGTTTTCGCAGGGTGTTATATTCGCGGTTAGATATTGATTCACGTTAGTAAGGTTTCTGTCGACATGTCGCAATAATTTTTTGTCGATGTCGACATAATGTCAACATACAGTTGACATCAAAGATTTGGTTTTTGTGGGATCGATGGTAATTCCTTCTGGCTTACCCGGATGTTGGTTTGATTTTAATTTTGATGTCACTTATTAGTATTCTGAAACTTTATGCTAAATATTGGTGCATTTCCAAAGAATAATTTAAAACCCTTTTTTTGTTACCACAGAATTTAGGCCCTACTTCATTGTCACAGCTTTCTAAATTTTACTCAAACTTGGAATTTTTTTATGTTTAAGCCTTCAATCAAATCAGTTGGCAAAGCCGAAATGTCTTATTAGAGAACATATGTCAACCACAGTCAGCGCTTGTCCAGAGAAAAGCTTTTTTTGACAACTGCTTGACAGATGGTCTGGCAAATCGTCATGTGAGTGCAAGAAAGTCGTATCTGCAATAGCTGCCATTTGTCATAAATTTGGGTTGCACACTGTGTAAACTCCAATCTTGGGTCAGTGGTTCTTAAAATGGTTCTTCAGGTGACACTGTCACCTGAAGAACCATTTAAAGAACCACTGATATAAGTCAGTGAATTTTTAGTGATTTTTCACATTCTTGTGAAAAGTATAAAATAGAAATAACTTAGGGCAGCCATTGCAGATATGACTTTCTTGCACTCACATGACAAAATAGCCTTAGCAGTAACCTGTATTCACTTGACGATTTAGCGCCACCAGCGTTCGTCCAGCAAATAGATATTTTGATAACTGATCGATGGACAGTCCGTTGAAAAGCAAGCCTTTATCATTAGTAATGCTGAAATGCTCAGTTCAATATTTAAAGTGATCAATTGCATCTAAACTACAGTATAAACACACTTACATCTTTCTTAGGAAAAGTGGTTAATATTTTGTAATCTTCTGTGTTATATCCTTTTGTTCCTAAAAACATAATAACCATTCCCATAGGGCTGGTGGCTAAAAACCGTCTCCGTAACATCTCTCCCGTGGGTAGTCGTATCCGTACTGTTGTGATTGGTTCTGTCGAATCTTCTGGTGGCTCTACTGTGAGTTGTAGTTGATAGGACATTCTCCTGGCCTGAAATATGAAATGACAAAACACAATAAGCTAAAAACCGTCGTATTAACATCTCTCCCGTGGGCAATCATATACAACTAGCAGGGATATAAGCGACCTTTTATTAAATACAAATTAGGAACCGTATTTCAAAAAGACGAAATTCAGTGAGAAATTTTAAGTCAAAGAAGAGGAACTCTCGCAATTGTTTGATCTACATCTTTGACAAATTTAGTTAGCCCTTTTAATTTTGGCTGGGAACACCCAGTATGACTTGACCAAATACAATAAACAAGATCTGCTCAATAAAGACCAAATGCAGTATGTGTATTGCAGATGTATTGCAAGTTATTTTCCCTTGAAGAAATTCTGCTGAACTGAGCAGACGATCAGTTCTCTTTCATAACTTAAGGTAGTATCTACTCTATCAAACATATGCACATACAACCTTCTAGCATGGGAGTGGATTGAAGTGAAATTGCATGTGTAAAGGAAGTATCTGCTTTGTTTAATGAATGCACATACTGCGTTTTGACTTTGTCGGGCAGAAATGGCGTACTTACTTCTTGTGCTTTCTCCCTTTCTTGGGCCTCTCTCTCCTCCTCTTGTTTTCTCTCTAATTCTTCTTGTTCTAACCGTAACCTCTCTTCAAGCTGCAAACGGAAAAATACAAGTAGGTTAAGAAAGAATTCGCCCCTTTGCATGGATGCCTCGATCTCGAGGTCAAATATGCGCGCAGTTTGGCACTTACGCAACCTCAATTGTGCGCCCATAAATTTCAACCCATTAGACGTGAGCATCACTGGCGCGTAAAAGCAGTAAATTTACTCTTCAGATTGAGGCTCCACCTGCAAATCATGGACCGTGCAAAAGGTCTATTGAATCTCAACAGATTCTCTATATAAAGCAGATATTCAAGCTATTAAATCAAAGTGACCATGTTTAATGGTTTTAAAGTAGGTACCTATTTCAAAAAACAAAAACAAAAACATGATTAATATTATTATATATTTCCAATAAAACCTCAACAATCAAACACAGTGTAATGGGCAAAATGAATTGCATTGGTAATATATGATTGTCCACCTCCAATGGGCCATAAATGCAGTTAACTTAATTTTGTGCTACGGGTGAAAATACATGTCAAAGTTGTATTTTGCAGAAATTTATTTTTTGACAGATGTTGTGCTTACTTCAAACCACCAGCGGAGTTTCATCATAAGAAATGATCTGAAATATGAAATACGAGGGGGTATCAAAAAGTTTTGAACTTTACCCAGAGGAAATAAAGCCAGGAACGTAATTTTATTACGAGATACTTAAGGCATCTTTACATAGTCAATATGCAAATTAATAACTTTTTTCCCACTTTTACCCGCCTATCCATAGATCGTTATTGTAGGGGTCCTCTCTGTGTAAAAAATCAAGTGTTTGTATTTCAATGAAAATCAACATTTTTAGGTCGGCCATGTTTTATTACGTCATTGTGACATCATTCAGTGACCAATTTCCATAATTTTGGTATCAATGGAAAGAAGAAAGCATACTCTTCACTATGGTATCAAACAACTAAAATTTGTTCGCGTCATTAAGATGTACTGGGCCCTGTAGTCCTTCAAATGCAGGGACTTAATTACGCCGCATGTCTCAATTTCCTTCATACAGCTTAAATTTTAAGTGGGTAGGTAGATGGCATCAATTGCCACCTGTGAAAAAAGAAAAACTACTTATGAGACCATTTCTGCACCATAATGTACATAAAGACTAGTGACTATTTTGACAAAATTTCAGTGATATAGCTCCATCCCTTCTGGGTAAAGTTTAAAACTTTTTGATACCCCCTCGTATATCTGTATATTTTGAGGACAATCAACAGAAATTATAGGGCTTACTGATCTTTGAACATGTTTATCTCAGTTACATTTTACTCCCTGACAACCATTGACGGACCATAACGTTACTTCTGGAAATCGAGTGAAGTTCATTGAGGTGTCATTTTATTTATTATAACATGATCTTTGCAAATATTAAAAAAAAAATGAAAATGACTAGAGGCTGCATTTACTGCTTTTTCGGGATGGACGGTCACATAAGATGATCAAAGTATCCCTGGATCGTGCAGTAATCTATAGGCATTGAACCTTGTTTGCTCAGCTCAAATTTACACCAACGCAGCCAGGACTAGTTCTCTGATTTTCAAAGGGTTTCCATAATACAATTAGCATTGACGCTCTTTGTGCAATAGAATTTCAGGTAAAAATGGACTTGCAATTGGAACCATATGCACTGTAAGCAAGTATTTTGCTGATTTGAACTAAGGCCCCCCAAAAATATTGTTTGTCCATAACAGATCCTGAAAAGGTAGGTCGGTAGGTAGGCTTTTTTTAAATTAAAAAAAAAAAAATGTACATGAAACTCAACTTAAAGAATGGAAAAATTGAACTAGAAATGAACTTAACTTTCAAGAACAATATACTGCTGATTCTTAAGAGGTCTTCTACATTATACAGTTCATGTCAATTCATATGATATTTTTCTGATGTGAAGCCTTTCTCAGTGAATATTTGTATATTTTTGTATGAAAAATCCTCAAATAAGAGTTGAAAAAAAAACCTTTATAAAGCACACGGTAGGGCCAAATTTTTACAGTCGGTCGGGTGAGGACAAACATTTTGGCCTAATTTGACTGCTATCTCTTCTCTAGCAAATTAAATTAACTTGAATTCAACATTTGCCTTACCTTAGCCTTATCAGCCAGTAATGACGCCTGATATGCATCGTCTTGTTCTTTCTTTAACATTTCTGCTGCATTTCTTTGATCCTGTAAATCAAAACATAATAATGACAAAATTACAATGTATTCATAATGTATGCCTAGGAATCAAAACAAGAACAGCATCAAACAGGCATCTTGTGAATGCAAGTAGTCATAATTGACATTTTGGGCAAAACTGAGTTTTCTTTAGATCGTGAAAGTACAAATTAAAACCCACTAATACTCATGATTGATAATGAATTAGAAATACTGTAGCATCAGTTCAGGGGCCTATTTCACTAACATTATTTTTTGCGATGATTGCAGATGCTCTCGCAAATTAGAAGCCATTTCACTAACATCTTTTCACTTTCATCTCCATGGACGAGGCTATCGCAAATTTTGCGATGATCTCGTCCAAATATGGGGCGAAATAACATCACGTGATATCAAGAATTTGCGATGAATTCCATTTGCGATGATTTCTTTGCGAACGCTTATAAGCACTCGCAAGATATTGCTCGCAAACAAAACAATCGCAAATGGTTTGCAATGATTGGTTTCATCGCAAATCTAAGTGAAATCGATTTCGGGAAATACATGGCAAATTTGCGATGATCTCTCGCTTTTGCGATGAGGTTTGGCATTTGCGATGGATTAAGACGTTAGTGAAATAGGCCCCTGGTCTTGTATGCTAGTGTGTATTGTTATAGCTTAATATCATTGTACTTATGTTCAGTTCATCTATCTCCCAACTTTAGTTATAAATGATAATGTACACTCATCCATTTGAGACGACAAATGGAAGGCAAAACAATAAATCTTTAATTCTCTCAATTTCTTTGGCATTGATTTCTTGATGTTGTGTGTTCTGATTTGTTTTCATTGCTAAACCCAGAACATGCATGGCACTCTCTTACAGCACACAGTTCAATGCAGAAATGTGAACCAGAAATACACTGAACCTAAAAGAACAATATACTGCTGATTCTTAAGAGGTCTTCTACATTGGTAAATACAGATCATGACAATTCATAGATATGGTGGCGAGGAATTCTGGATTCTTGTATCTGCGGTCTTGAGTAGACTCACAAGGTATACACTGTATGCAGTGCCCCAAAAAGGAGCATTCGCACTGGGGACCAACGGCTTAACGTGACTATCTGAACCACAGAGCAATTAGAGTCAAGTTTCTTGCCCAAGGAAACAACGAGACGTAAACCACCTGGCCCGGGGCTCGAACCCACAACCTCTGTATTACGAGACCCGTGCTCTAACCGCTCGGCCACGCTCCCCTCATAAGGTTGGTATCCTCTGAGTCGATCTCTACGCTTCACTGTTACTCAGAGTGCAGTGTACCGCTTGTAAAATGTTATCACAATTAATAAAAATTCTGACTGGTAGAATTACACAGTTTGGTTTCTCACTCTTGATATCTAATTGCACAACAATCGTTCCCAAGTGGAAGGCTTTGGTAAAGAGATTGACAAAAATGGTGATATATATGATGTGGCATGTCTGCAAGGTACATCACGTTAAACTATGCAATGCAACAAAGCAGTGCAATAAGCAATGCATCATTTTATTATGAGCAGGGGTGTAAAAGGCCAGTTGATAAAAACGAGGAAAAGCTTCGTTAAGTTGGGTAAAAAATGGGCTGAAAATGAATGAAAAAGCAAAAATGTTAGCACATGAACATTTTCAAAAACAAGGAAATCAGCTGAAAAGAAGAACTCTCACATCCCTGTATGAGTTTGATTGTCAATATTTTTGAAGACAAGTCACTGGTGAAACAAATACAACATGGTTTATTCTGGAAAAGTATTGGAAAAAACTGTCCCTTGGTGTTGGATATCTCGATCATACAACACATTGGGAACTGTATTTTGTGATACTTCCCCTCAAACCATGTTGTGTTAATAATCCTTTTTATTTAAGAGGCTGGGGACCAGTGCAGGTCTTGGGTAGACTTGAGCCATTGGGATCCGAGGCATCTTAGGCTGACCGGCGGCCATAGTAAAAACGAGGGGACCAGTGAATGATTGGTCTTCTAAACTTCTGTGAGTTTCAAAGTACTTACTTCTTGTAAGATTTCTTGTTGTCTCTGACTGTTATAAGATTCTACTGCATGGATTAGACTTGTCATTAATTCATCTAGACTAGTGTTACCTATAAGGATGCAAAACACATAACATTGTTAACCATGACCATCCTAGGGGTCTCTTCAAAACTCAACCGGTGGCTGCCTGCCGGTTCTGGGCGGTTCAACCAGAATAAACAATAACCAACCAACCAACCAACCAGAACTGTCCAGAACAGGTTGAGTCTTAGAGCCACCCCTAATGATTTGCTTGTAAGACATCCTTTGATTGAAGGGGGTATACCAAATGTCCTACATCCTTATTTGCTACTAATATAACATAGCTACAAACATGCCAACCTTCAGTTTTTAAAGAGCGTATTTTATAATTAAGTTCCCAAACATGCCATTGTCGACAACATAAAGCACAAGTCACTAAAGGCAATTGTGTCTAAAAAAAGCAACTCAACTTGTTTTAAAATCTAAAAAAGAAAAATAATTATAAACCATCAAGCTTTCAATAAATCCCATTTGAAGTTCATCCATTCAGCTAAACTTGTCAAAAAAGCGATTTTACCTCCATTTAAGGTCTAAGAATCCAGCTCCCGCGATTGATTCAACATGACTGTGCACTACAAAAACTCAAGTTTTAAGACATGCAGAGGTTTTTGTAATATTTTTGTCATGTATCTTTTACGTAATATCATTTTTGAAAAGCGTATTTTAATCGGAAAACGTGTACTGGCGTATTCTGAATCATAAAATCGTACTAGTCGGTATGTCTGTATCTATATATCTCTCTATGGACCTCTCAAATCTATAGAAACCAAAATAAGCACCCTGCTGCTCTTTATATCTCAATGGAATCATAATTCAAAATATTAAGACTTCAAAAATGGGCTATTAGAACAATATCCAACAGCAATTATAGAAGTCATACAGGGCCCTTATTCAAAAAATATTATGTTCTGAATATACATGACCCATTCAAACTTAACCTTGGAAATTTCATGTTCAAACATCAAACAAACCAACTTCCAAACATTTTCTCAAATTATTTTACCAAACATGTTCAAACGCACAAATATAATACAAGAAATGCTCAGTAAGAAAGAATTTTCTGATCGTGCTGTTCGGAATTGTGGACCAATCTTTTGGAACTATCTGAATAATGACATAAGAATATGCAAAAATACAAAAGAATTCTGAAACTGTCTAAAGAAACATCTATTGTCTAATTGTAATTGAATCTAATTTACATGGAAATTTGATTACGTAACAATACTTAATCAGAGCATTTGTCTTGTCTAATGTAATTTGTGTATGTTTTGCTGTTGTTTGTTTAGGCCTATTTTAGTAACTTATTTTGTTTTCAGGGCATCATCACTTCAGGTCTTCTTGGCCTTTTGATGATGTCCTCAATATCATTTTTGTTTTATTTTTTGATGTGTTTTTATTGAATGTGTGTATCTTTTGATATTGAAATAAAGTTTGATTTGATTTGATAATGCTAATTAAGTATACACTTGAAATCTCAGCATTTTAAAAATCTACATAAAGAAAAGGCAAAATCAATTTTTGGCTAAAAATTGGAGAAACATAATATTTTTATCTAAATAAGAAAACAATAATACCAGGTGTCCCAAAAAATGGTTACATGTAGAAAAATGATCGTTTGCAAAAAGTATAGAAGTTGGAGAATTCAAACTTAACATGACTTATGATACATACCTCAGCTAGATGTTTGCAAACTTTTAATATCACAGCATTATTATTTTTTGAGTTTTGAACCAAGACAGATACCTATGTCAGAAACGTATTTTTTCAAAATTCAACAAAATCGGAAGCATGTTAGTTTGATGTAATTTTAACCCTCGTTCAATCCCATGTAAACTTGAAATTGACATGTCTAAAGTTAGGTTGTTGCATACCATATTAAAGAGTAGAGTTTCTTCTTCCCATCGATACCAAAATCATGAAAATTTGACAAGCTGTTACGTAGTTATGACGTCATAAACTACTACAGGTCTGAAAATTATGGCAAAATCTAATTTTGGGCAAAAAATGCATGGCAACCGATTCAAAATTTTGCTATTTCTGTTATTTCTATATATCGATCTGACTTTGGCTACTATAAAGAAAATTATAATTTAAACATGTCCTGTAAGTTTAAGATCATTATTTTTTTCAAAATTTACACAAGTGTGCAAGTTAAACAGTTAGAAAATTAATGTTACCCATTAAAATTTAATTGTGCTTTATGTGAAGTCATCAACTTTCGCGTCATAGACCAATTTCCAAAGCTGAATTACTTACTAGTCTGAAATCCATGCATCTCAGTAAATCGTATTTTTTGCCCCAAAATTTCTGGAAAGCCTAACTAAAATTTGCCTTCGTGAAATTTTGAACTTTTTTGTTCTTTGGAATTTAGAAACAAATATCTAGGAACTGTTTTCTAAAATTGTTGATTTTTATCTTATTTTTTGGAAAAATGACAAAAATAGGCCCAAAATTGCCATTTTGGTGGCAGCCGTGGGATTGTTTGCATTTTTTGACCTATTTTTGTCATTTTTGGGAAAACTAAGATAAAAATCAAAAATTTGAGAAAACCGTTCCTAGACATTTGTTTCTAAATTCCAAAAAGGCAAATTTTAGTTAGGCTTTCCAGAAATTTTGGGGCAAAAAATACGGTTTTGGGCATTTTTTGCCAAAATTGACATTTTTGGTCAAAAATTGATATCATCATCATGTTCAGGGTAAAAAATCGCTTCTAAAAATGTATACTTTTATATACTTTATGCAATTTGTTTGAATGTTAGAGTACAAAAACGGTTTATGCCATTTGAAGGTCTACCCCAGCCTTAATCAGATTGAGCAAACTCTTAATTGTTGGAGACATAGAAATTTATCTCTCATTGGGAAAGTTACTGTTATTAAATCTCTTTTGCTCCCCCAACTTCTTTATTTGTTTTCAGTTCTTTGCATTGATATCCCAAAAAATTTCTTTAAAAAGCTGAATCAGTTGTTTTATAAATTCATTTGGAGTGGGGGCAATGATAGAGTCAAGCGGGACATTTTATGTAATAATTGGTGGGCTTCGCATGTTTGATCCTGTTGTTTTTTCACAGGCTCAAAAATTTATTTGGATAAAACATTTACTTGACCCTAATTATTTCAGCTTCTGGAAACATTTGGAACTAACTGCTCTGAAAAAGTTTCATTCTGACTGGACAGTTTTGTTCAGGACAGATGCTCCTAATTGTGTTTTGAATTCCTTATGTAACTGTCAGCTTGTGGAAAGTATTAAACTTTTGTATTTATACAGGAACAAAATTAAAGAAAATTTAAACTTGTCCGTCTTTCATCTTCAAGATCCTATTTGGTGGAATAAAAATGTTCGTTTGAAAACCAAAAATTATTTTACTATCCTGAGTGGGACATTAAGGGTATTCATCATATTTCAGATCTCTATTATGGGAACAATTTGGTCAAGACATTTGAAGATTTAGTCTTAGAATTTGACATTCCTATTGGAGATAAGAGAAAATATAACTCTCTAATGAATGGGATTTATTTGAGCTGGTTCCAGAATTCCAAGAATATTCAGGATAATATTTTTACTAAAATATCTTCTGGTCTTGTGAGTGAAGCCAAAGTGCCCAAACATGTTTACTCCATATTGAGAAAATGTTCTGCATTTGAGGTTGAAAATAAATGGGTGGAATCATTAGATATTTTGGATGAGGTGGAATGGAACAATAATCACACGGCTAATTTTTATTGTACCATTGAAACTCAGTTAAGATCCTTTTATTTTAAATTGTTTCATAGGGCAATTTGCACTAATAGATTTCTTAACAAAATTGGTAGAGCTGACTCGCCTAACTGTTATTTTTGTAATGACAAGCCAGAAACTCTAGTACATTTATTTTGTGAGTGTGATAAAGTATCACCTATTTGGGATGAAGTTTGTTGTTTAATAAACAGTGTTTCTGGGGAGTCGTTCAGTTTTAACTATTTCGAAAAAATGTTTGGCGTCACCAGCTTATGTGAACATGATGCTTGTATCAATTTCCTCTTTTTATGTTTGAAATTTTATTTACACAGATGTAAATTTCAGCAAACACAGCCCAACTTTGTTGCATTTCTTAATTTAGTGAAAAAGAGTATAAAATTGCTGAAAGCAAAGGTAAACTTAGAAAGCACTTTAGGAAATGGTCCCTTGATCTTGAAGCCGCCTGAATTTTGTCATTTTTGGTGAATTTCATTTTTGTTGTTGTTTGTTTAGGCCACATCATCTTTTTTGTTGTGTGAGTGTGTTGGTATCATGTGTGTGTATGTTGTTTTTTGTCTCTCGTGTCTGTTCTTGTTTGGGAGGGTGTTGGGGTCGATGGGTTTCAGGCTGATAACCTCTTATTCAGTATGTGTTCTGCTTTTGAGAGACAGCCCATGCTGTTCTGCCTCATTTCAGTCATTTTGGCAGGGTAGAGAGTAGGGTGTTTGGGTGGGTAGGGTTGGGGCTATTCTTTTAAGAAACTGTGCTTGCATATTATCATCAGCCCCTTTTTTCAGTCTGGTGTCTATAATTATTTTTCTACTATTAAAATTATGTTCCTTTTTTATGCTACATTCTGTAATAA
>JXSR01S013503.1:62316-73213 GCA_000969725.1 Ophiothrix spiculata
GACGGCAATCTGGTTCAACACAGATCAGAAATCCACAAGCTGCTACTCACATGCTTCTCAGAGACCATGTATCTACCACCATTAAGTAAGTACAGGCCCTTGACGGCAATCTGGTTCAACACAGATCAGAAATCCTCAAGCTACTACTCACATGCTTCTCAGAGACCATGTATCTACCACTGTTAAGTAAGTACAGGCCCTTGACGGCAATCTGGATCAACCCCGATCAGAAATCCTCAAGCTGCTGCTCACATGCTTCTCAGAGACCATGTATCTACCACCATTAAATAAGTACATGCCCTTGACGGTAATCTGGATTAACACAGATCAGAAATCCCCAAGTTGCTACTCACATGCTTCTCAGAGACCATGTATCTACCACCATTAAGTAAGTACATGCCCTGCCTTGGCAAACAGTTTCCCTGTTAAACCAATAGGCAAATGCGGACATGTTTTACATCCGGGACCTTTGTTCAATATAGCGCGGTGAAAACAATTGCCGACTCCCCATTCAACTCAATGGAGAAAATGACGGCTTGCGGAAATTTTGATTGATTCTAGCAAATTTTCAAAATATTTTGATTCTCAAAATCATGTAAGATGTGTGGAACAAGATGACAAACACCTCATCATTTCACAGATTTCCTTCTTGCTAAAGAAGAAAGAAAATGAAGGAATGCCTGACTGAAGTATTGACTGTTTTCACTGTGCATGGAGTTCAACGTGAGTTATTTTTAGACCACTGTGCTGCGTATGGCGTAGGTCTGCTTTCGGCTATAGCAGAAATGCCATATATGACAAAAAGGTGGGATTACTGTCAGGGGGTATGATTGGGAAGTTGCTGCTCTATCTAATGTTTAACTTCTCAAAAATGTCTAAACATGGGGTCCTACAAAATATCCTTAAACATTGGTATATTTTTTTTTACACAGTTTGCAAAAAGAAGGTCTATATATTTTGCAATAAATCGGTTAAAGTAGCAAATCCACTCTATATTACCATTATGGTACTACACCACATAATAACCCTCATTATGCACACAATTATGCACATGGTCATCCTTTTTGAGGTGAGGCCCATTTGCGTTTCATCTCATTCACTTCATGCATACCTAACTCCTTCCTGGTAATCATTGATTAGAGTTAATTAATACCTTTATTTGGCTAATATTTTCAATTGATTTTATAGGCTAACACATTATCTTCAAAATCATACCAAATTTATGATCTTTCATACAATTATTGAAAAGTTGTGACAACATTTGATGCACAATGTACGTATCTCATCCACACCAACCACATTTATGCCTGTTTTCATTGACTTATACTTGTTAATAGCGTTAATAATCAATTTTATTCGTGTTAATTCCAACTTGTTTTTGATAAACAATAACTAGCCTTTAAAATCATATAAGATTTGTGACACTTCAATGGATTTTTAAGGAGATATGACAGAACAATTCATGCACACTTTTCATGATGCCTCAACCTCACCCACCTCAACCTCACCCAAATCCACCCTGGCTAAGTAGCTTTAACAGGTCATTAAGCTTAGTTAATCACTTCATTTGGGTTCTATTCTTGATTTCTTGAAAGTCAAATAAATTGTCTTTAAAATCATACCAAAATTATGACATTTCATTTGATTGTTGAAATGATATGACAAAAATTGATGCATAAATCACTCTCCATGTAACAAATCCACCATTTATGGGTGCCCACATTAAAAAGAATGACCACATACTAGTGATAACCCTAGTATGTGCATAATAACCCTCATTATGCACATACTAGGGTTATCACTATTGTTATCTGTGCGTTAATCCGAAGTTGTTTATTACGACATTCCGCAAAGTGACGTATATCTCTTTTACAGTCGTTGCGTTGTCACTAACACTAGTGAAGCGTTTGATTTGTACGGGTTGAATGGCGAGTATACAAATTCAAGTAATAGATCAGTTCTTTCTGTACGTGAACTCTGCATAACCTATTCGTGGTTGGTACGCATTTTGTTCATTCCATTCACATTGTTTGTTGAGTGTTATATATGTGACCATCCACATTGTAAGATATGACTTTATGGCAGAGTTGATTCTGAGATTCGGCCCTCTGAAATTCAAAATGAGTGAAACATGGTCAAGGATGAATTTTGAGATTTAATAACAATTGGGTTCCATAAGGCTTCGATCACATAGAACTATACTATTTGGGTATATGGTGCATGAATTCACTCTGGCACGCGTATAGATTCAATCGAACATGTGAATTTGATGCTACTGGGTCACATAAGAGGGCACTATTCGAAAAAACGTATAGCTCGCTGTGCTTGTATAAAATATAACCATCTAATACCGTATAGCGAATACTGTATACTTCTATGTGATCGCAGCCTAAAGTTTATTTTTTAAACAAATGATTTTTTCAGCAGGAAAATGTATACAAAATAGTATTAGTTATTTGGTGAAGCGGAGGTATTATATGGGAAATTATCAATCACAAAGTGTCACTGTCATATCCAGGTGAAACACAGCTAAGCTTGGATACACTGAGCATGCCATTGGTCATTTGGTCCATTTGATAGTAAACGTCACCAACTGTGCAATAGTGCCGTGCAATAATTTGATACATTGCATGGTTTCCTTTTTTGGTAAGACGCAACATCAGTCGCTGGCGTAATTTTAAATTAAGTACGCTTGCACAGTCCGCGGGCGCAGCATAAGACGCGTCATTGCATTAAAGCCAGCATGTACAGTACCATAGATGTTTGTCTCGGTTTGTTTTGTTTACAAAGATTTATTTAGCTGTCATATAAAACAGATAATGAATGTTTCTCAATAATGAATGTTTCTTATTCGTGTCAATGGAACAAATATTTCATTAGGTGAAAGATCAAATGCCCCATTCAACTTGGCTTCACCTTGTTTGAATGGAGCATTTGATCTTTCACCTCATGAAATATTTGTACCATTGAACTCATAAACATTCAATATTTGTATAGTATATCAGGTTGCCCCTTTTTTCCCAAAAGTGATGACTCACCCCGAAAAGGGGGACTTTGCGACAGAACACTTTTTGAGAAACTGATGAAAATAGGCAGCAAAAAATAAAGGAAATAATAAGAATTTCTAACAGATTTTCTGTTGTAAAATTTGATCACCTTAATCTAATTCAATAAGTGAGGTGTCAGTTTAAAGCTTAGAAAATGCTGTAACAGATGAAATGATAAAATCAAAATTGATATCATCTACAAAGTCCCCCCTTTCGGTGTGAGCCATCACATATATGGTCCTAAATTCTCTTAGTGGTAAGATAAAATCTGTGTTCTTCTATTCCATCCTGTGATGTGTTACTTTGTCTTCTTTCAGGTGATGCTCATTCACAGCCCAACCAATGGATCACATATTTCTGTTCATCAGAAAACAGGTACGTTGCAATCAAATTAAAGGGGCATTGGACAAAGTTTTGAAATTTTATTTGTGGAGGATTTACACTCATATGTTAGAAAATAGCAGTTAATTACCAGATATCGGGAAAATTTGGATCAAAACTTTCCGAAAAGTCAAAAATTTGAATATATTTTGTTTGTTGATGTTGGGTATAAGGCTATTCTCTAAACATATTTTATTGATGCTTTATATCAAGAAAGAGCCAAAGATTTGTTTGTAGAACATTCTTTTCACATCATAGATTGCGGATAAATCAAAAGAACTTTGGAGTTAGCATTAAATTTCCTGCAAAAGTTAATCTGTAGGGGACAGTATTTATCGTTGTCAATAATAAAAGAATGTCTAAATTTTTTAACATATAGCGTTTGAATTTGACAATGAACTTTGCATGCTGTCATTACTACCGCAAATACTTCAAATGATGCAAAAATGTCAAAATGCTTGGGAAAAAGTTTGGGGTGGTGCTGAAGTTGTCCAATGCCTTTTAGGGGAAAATAAAATGCAAGTCACTAATTAATGATTTTGATTTATGAAATATCCTTTAGAATTATCAACTGAGAATACAAAATTGAAATTTAACCACAGAAAAGTATGTAATTAAGTATTGATTTCAGCTCATTGAAAATAAGAATTGGACTTTTTAATTGCCTTAATTAATTTAGACTTCAAAATGAAAAAAAAATAAGGCCAATTAAATAATGTGTTTCGCATGCCTTGCTTGCTTAGTATGTGTAGATACTTGTACCCCACAACTGTATATAATGAGACCAATTTGTGCCTTTTTAGTTGCATAAAAATGACAAATTTGGCATAGGAGCAATAAGAAAATAAAGAAAAGGAACAGTAAAAAGTTAGTCACAATTGTACACAGATAAAAAGTAATTCTTGGATTTTGCATTACTTACGTTCTAAAAACCCCTCCACATTATTAATAACATAACTATTTTTTATGTTAAACAAATTTTGTTTTCCCTACTGATCTGACCACATATTTTGTCATTGTTATCTTTCAGACATGCTCTGCCATTGTTCACATCCTTACTCAATGTGACCTGTGCATATGACCCGGTAGGGTACGGCCTACCCTACAATCACCTGCTGTTTTCTGACTACAGAGAACCCCTTGTAGAGGTCGCATCACAGATCCTTGTGGTCACATTGGATCATGATCAGCCCACAGTACCATCTACATCGGACACAGCGGATGAAAATGAGGTAGGTAATGTACCCCTTCACACTTTAAAACTTTACAGTAGGTTGAAATTAAATGACGATTGGAAATCACACTTTTCAGTCGTGGACAGGTGTCTTCATTCAATTAAGATTAATATTGCTTCATAGGAAATTCCTATAAACTTCTTTTATTTAAAATCCACACTTACTATTTTTAGTCGAGACATTTCCCTTCCTAACAGGAAGCATTATCAAACTGTACTGGCAGCCAATGAGATCTTGAAGTTGTGATGTCAAAATCAGCTGATCATACGTGTGACTTAATTGATAGGCCCCCTCATCTTCGTTCATTAGCTTGATGCTGTTCCTGTTCTCTCCTTTCCTTGTGATCCTTATGGATTCTCTTATTCTCCTTGTTGTTTTCACATTGTCCTTGCTAATAGTTCGGATTCCCCTTGTCTATGATGTGATTATTTTCATCTAAAGATGATGCCACAACTTCAAGATCTCATCGGCTTCGAGGGGTTGATTTCACTAACGTTTACGATGCATAGCAGCTATGAAGGGGTTTAGCTCATGACTACAACTAGATGTCACAAAGACATGAAAACCCTTAAGTGTTCACCGCATCGTAAGGTATATGAATTATGCATTAGAAAAATCAAACCCTTTGTTAATGTTGCGTGGGGTCAAGAGGTGGTCGTAGCTAACGATGGGTTTTGGTATTACGATGGGCTTACGATGCATTTTAACGTTAGTGAATTCGACCCCAGGACAGTTTGAGAAAGCTTCTTGTTAGGAAGTGAAACGTCACTGCTAAGAATAGTAAGTGTGGATTGTTATTTTATTAGGAATTTGCAATGTGAAATCCTGATGAACCTATTCAATGATTTGCTTCATTGGATCCTCATTAGATATGGGGCCTATTTCACTAACGTTATTTTTTGCGATGATTGCAGACGCTCTTGCAAATTAGAATCCATCGCAAATATCATTTGCAATGATTTTCCCATTTCACTAACATCTTTTCACTTTTATCTCCATGGACGAGGCTATCGCATATTTTGCGATGATCTCGTCCAAATATGGGGCGAAATAACATCATGTGATATAAATAATTTGCGATGACTTCCATTTGCGATATTTTCTTTGCGGATGCTCATAAGCACTCGCAAGATATTGCTCGCAAACAAAACAATCGCAAATGGTTTGCGATGATTGTTTTCATCGCAAATCTAAGTGAAATCGGTTTCGGGAAATCCATCCAAATTTGCAATGAAGTTTGGCATTTGCGATGGATTAAGACGTTAGTAAAATAGGCCCCAGGCGTGCTTTATTTGTTCAAGGATTCTGTAGTCCATATATGTGACCATCCACCGTGAAAATGTCCAATAAAGTTGGTACCTGGTCAATCTTGTTTTATTTTTTATTCAAATAGAACATATTTTCAGCTTTAACATATTTTTGGGGTTCTTAGACACCCAGAAGTGGAATTACAAATCTCCCAAGCATAACAAGACTGAATATATCAAATCAAGAAATCTTGCTATGAAGTTTTCATTTTATATAAATTTCCATTTGATTTATGTCTAGAAAATTCAGCTTCCCGCGCGCATAGCTTTTAAAAATCCAAATTTAGCGCATTTCCTTTTTTTTAAAAGGTTTTTGAGAGATTTTCAGTTTTTTTCACTATTGGAAAAAAAGTTAAATAAACGGCCGCGAAAAAAAAAATAGTGGCCCAAAAATGCAATATAAAAAAATTAGGGGGTATTTTTGCATCCGCGTAGCCCTTTTTTACTAAAAAACAAACAAACAAAAAACCTTTAGTAAGCTGAGACAGAGTTCTTTTTTTTTTTGACTTAGTGTAAACGGTCACATATGATGATTTCAATATCTTGCATGTAGTACATGAATGTCCAAATTACTCAAAAATACACTACTGTGTAAGTGGTATTTTTTGCGCTTAATTTATTTTTGCTCTTTTTGCGCAAAATGGAATTAGTGCGAAAATAAATGCACCGCGAAAATTACCGTGTATTTGTTGCAAATGAAATTCCAAACTCTGCCAATGTTCATGTGCGCGAAAATAAAAACGTGCGAAATGGTCCAAAATTGGCTGAGCGCGAAAATTACTGAGCGCAAATATATTGGCGTTTACAGTATATGACAAACAATGATTTATTGGACCGTGTTAACAAAAACCCAGATTGCAGGGCCCCATTGTTTGTGAATGCAACCCCTATCCTGGATTTTTGTTTGCTTTGTCCAGCAAATTTTTATTTTACCCATAATTAGAATGTATCTCTATTTTTCCTCTCCATCTAGGGAGTGATGTTTGAGAACTTATTTGTGAATTATCTGTCACGTATACATAGAGAAGAAGATTTTGCATTCATCTTGAAAGGATTATCCAAATTACTCAACAACCCTCTTATACAGGTAAGGATGAATTTTCTTTGGCTGCATTGGGACCAAACAACAACTGAAATGAATTCACTAGGATGCAGTAGTTTAATTCAAAAGAGTACAGAAGCTATACATTTTTATCATAGATTAAAGAAAGTACAGTTAGGAAACAGGTCTATAAACAGTGTTAATTAAACACCCTTAAAATTCGGTTAAGTTAGGGGATTGCACCGCGTGGACACCATGCTTGGACCAATGCTGCTGGAACGACTTGTGACGCAGCTCTGCGTTCTGTCACGCGCTACTATTACTTGACTACAACGCAATGCGCATCTTACATTTTTGCAACGCTTGACTGACTGGATAGCTGCATTCTCAGTCAAATTACCAAACGTTTGCCGGAGTACGATTTTAATGTGTTTCATAGTACAGTCCAAGTGGACTGGACAGCTACTAAAATTCAACATAAGTGCATTCAATGTGTCACATGAATGAAAATTTATTAGTTTACTTCAAACATCAAAGAAATTAAAAACATATTCGTGTGAGCACCTCAAAACAGAACAAAGCATCATCGGTGACCCGTCATATCGAAAGGTACCTTAAGGTCGGCATAGTAAATTACGAAATACAGGCCATTGAAACTGAACATAGTCAAAAATCACGTCCAAGGACGAATTTCTAATTTCATCAGAAACATTACCTTTAAAGTGTATTCTATCATATTAATCAGGGTCCAACATCCAAACCATACAGACAAATGTTTAAAAAAACGAGATGAAAATCCTTTCTCCATTCAAGTTTTACCAGTACAGAAACTTTAAACTTGATTTTCTCAGAAATATAGTTTTCTGAATCAGCCCGATGCCTTTTACCAATTTGGATGTAACTTTGCAATCGAACATCCAATAACCAAAAGCAAGATGTCACTTTACAGCTTAAAATATAATCTTTCAGATAAGACTTAGAAATCAATTTTCATTTTGGGACCCTTAAAGTACTATTTGATATGACGGGTCACATATAACAACTGTGCGGGCCAAACACACTTCAGAGTGTTTCTCTGCATGTCGTTAAAACAAGTTTGAGAGTAAATTAAAGGATTTTTTGCTGCACAGCATATGCCATTTCCTGCTCCCAGATTTTGTTTTAGCGATTCTTGGTTGCGTTTTAGCGATGTCAGGATATATACAAACGTACGATATCTCCGCATTCTCCCAACTAAGTTGCAAAAATTACGGACAATTCGAAACTTCAGTGGACAACCTTAAACACTGGCAAGGCTTTGCGGTTAACAACAAAAGTTTTTTTGTTTATGTCGAATGCTGCTCACGATTATGAACCCTACACTATTCCAACAGACCACATGAGCTCCTCCGTTACAAAATACAGCATGTATTAAAATGTAGAACTGTTACTCTAAAAAATAGCGACTTAGACAAAAAAATGTATCAATAACAGCACTATTACATGTCCATTTGCTTTGCAGACCTATTTACCAGGTTCAACAAAGAAGATTGCATTCCATCAAGAATTATTTGTCATGTTTTGGAAGATGTGTGACCACAACAAAAAGTTCTTATTCTATGTGCTTAAGAGCAGTGATGTGCTGGATATTCTTGTACCAATCTTATATCATCTTAACGACGCTAGGGCTGATCAATGTAAGTTATAATGAGTGACCACAATAATAAGTTCTTATTCTATGTGTTAAAGAGCAGTGATGTGCTGGATATTCTTGTACCAATCTTGTATCATCTTAACGACGCTAGGGCTGATCAATGTAAGTTACAATGAATGACCACAATAATAGGTTCTTATTCTATGTGCTAAAGAGCAGTGATGTGCTGGATATTCTTGTACCAATCTTATATCATCTTAACGACGCTAGGGCTGATCAA
Source organism: Ophiothrix spiculata (assembly GCA_000969725.1). Lineage (NCBI taxonomy): Eukaryota > Metazoa > Echinodermata > Ophiuroidea > Amphilepidida > Ophiotrichidae > Ophiothrix > Ophiothrix spiculata. The sequence goes on from JXSR01S013503.1 coordinate 71,242, forward strand.
TGTAAGTTACAATGAGTGACCTCAATAATAAGTTCTTATTCTATGTGCTAAAGAGTAGTGATGTGCTGGATATTCTTGTACAAATCTTATATCATCTTAACGACGCTAGGGCTGATCAATGTAAGTTACAATGAGTGACCACAGCAAAATTACAAAATGTTTTTGTTCTTTATTTTAAAGAGCAATAATGTTCTAGATAGTCTTATCCCAATCTTGTACCACCGTATGTAATGGCGCAAGGGTGACTGATCAATTATAATTTGAAGAGTCCAGAAAAAAAAATGCATTTATTAAAAAACATGATTTTTTTGTCATTTTACCAACCTCATTTTCAAAGTTACATTTTACAAATAAAAACATTTTGCAAATATTAATGGATATTCTAGAATTTGTGCAGTGAAATGAAATGCATCTCTGATTGTAGACAAATCCAACTAGCCAATTCATGCATGGAATAAATTGGGAATGAAGAGGGTTCTTCTATTCCTAATGTGTGTTTAAAAGGAGCATGGTCCGATTGCCTCAACTTTTTTTCAAACTTTTTAAGATTTTGGTACTAAAATGTTACTCATATAATTTTTTCTCATATCCCATGTAAAATTTCACGGCTGAATTATGTTTCGTTTTGGAGATATACTTGAAAATGTGTCTAATTATGGTAACCAGAATTAATTTACACAGTAACGTATAGGCAGCTTTGAAATACAAAATTGCCCATAAAATCAAAACGATTTGACCGATTGAGCTGAAATTTGAAACTTAAATATTTTGAGTTACCATCTTTCATATGATATTAAAAACTTAATTGAGAAAAATCGGACCAGGCTCCTTTAACAAGCAAAATCATGCGTTTTATGTCTGCTCCACAATCAATACTGTATTGTGTTATGGATGAAACCACTAATGGTCTATTGCATGCATGAATGTATTCAATTTAGAGTTTTTGCTAATTGTACACCAATTGAGTTGCCTTTTAGTGGAGATCTCTCAGTAATAAAGCCAATCAAAGAGGTGCAAAATATGTGAAAGCAGATTCATGTGAGTGCAAGAAAGTCGTATCTGCAATAGCTGCCTTACGTCATAAATTCGGATTGCACACTACATGACCTCCCGTCTTGGGTCAGTGGTTCTTAAAGTGGTTTCACCTGAAGAACCATTTCAAGAACCACTGACATTTGTCGGGAAAATTTTAGGGTTTTTCACATTGTTGTGACAAGGAATAAAATAAATATAACTAAGGGCAGCCATTGCAGATACGACTTTCGTGCACTCACATGACAATTTGTTATTAGTCATATGTACAATGTAATATCTGTTTTATCTTTTAGCTCGTGTTGGGTTGATGCATATAGGTGTCTTTATCTTGCTATTACTGAGTGGCGAGCGTAACTTTGGCGTCCGACTCAACAAACCGTATAGTGTTCGTGTACCTATGGATATTCCTGTGTTTACTGGCACACATGCAGACTTCCTTATTATTGTAAGTCAAACCCAGTGATTTTGTAATTGGGAAGTAAATGGATAGGTTGATGGATGGGTGCTAGTAAAGTAATCTTTATTCATGGTTTTAAACTCATATCAGTTACAAAAACTGGTCTCCCATGATATGAGACCCTGACAAAAATAATATATCAATTCAAATATATTTACAAAATTATAATGATTTACATTCTAAGACAATATTTACATACAGTAGTGGTCATGTGACTTGAACATATAAGAAAAAATACTTCCATTGCACAAAGGAAACAAAATTCAGACTAGAAGTAATTTCATAACATAACATAAGTTTTAAATGAACTTGAGGTCATTGACATGGCCTGATTTCTGACATGGCATGGGATGTTATTCCAATTTGTACTAGCACGATATAAAAAAGTAAAAGTAAAGAAGTAAAAAAGTTACGGTGGGTGTTAGTTACGATTCAATAAATCTTTTTAAAGTTTTAAAAGTTACAATGTTGAAAAATATC
>JXSR01S013503.1:74640-101857 GCA_000969725.1 Ophiothrix spiculata
TATTTCAGTAAAACATAGAAAATACAATCATTCATCGTCCCATGTTAATCATAGTAATTTAGATTTACCTTTCTTATGAAATGAAACTTGCCATACAAGTGCGAGCATGTTACGTGTACGCGTACATGGAATTGTACAATGCACTACGCGATACGCAGTTTTAGTTTTTAAAAAAATTCCAAAAATAGGTCAAAAATGTAAACAAATCCCAAAGTATTTGGCCAAATACTAGGCCAAAAAAATGGCAATTTTTGGCCTAGTTTTAACAATTTTTCAAAAAATAAGATAAAAATCAAAAATTTGAGAAAGCCTTTCCTAGACATTTGTTTGTAAATTCCAAAAAGCATAAAAGTTCAAAATTCCAGAAATTTTTTGGGCAAAAATGACTATTTTTGGCATTTTTTGCCAAAATCGATATTTTTGGTCAAAAAACGATATCACCAATATGTTCAGGGTAAAAATCCACTTCTAAAAATGTATACTTTAATATTGTCTATGCAATTGGTTTGAGAGTTATAGTACAAAAACCATTGATGCTAGTTGAAGGTCTACCCCAGCCTTAACAGCTGTGCGTGTTGTTTTTATTGGCATCGCTCACGCATAACAACCGCACACACTTTGTAACACAACAACATGTTCCTAAAGCACTATTAGTTTGATTGATAAAAGAGCTGCCGGGGAGCGGGTTAGCGCAGTGGTAGTTTCCACGCTTTGCACCAATGAGGTCCTGAGTTCGATTCCGGACCTGGCGCTTTATGTGCATTTGGTTTTCAGTCCATGCTCTTTTCTGCATGTTTTATTTTTTTGGGTACTCCGGTCTTCCTCCTGCATTCAAAAAACTGAAAATAAAAGCATTTTGGATCTCAGTTAAAAAGTGAGCTTCTTTTAGCTTACTTGGTACCAAGTACAAATTTGGGTTTCCTTGGCAAAGCCTAAACAAGATTTCACTCGTGACAGAAGGCGTAACATGTCACTGCAGGACACACTTTTTTCGTATCCAACAGAAAATTTCGTATCACATAGAACTTAGTTTTATGCGATACAGACATATTGTTTTCAGCCGAGATTGTTGTATTCCTGTCTGCTTAATGATAAATAATATATAAAATGATGATATTATATGTAACCCATCATATCGAAAGGTACCTTAAGGGTCCCAAAATGAAAATCGATTTTTGGTCTCATCTGAAAGATTATATTTTAAGCTTTCAAATGACACCTTGCTTTTAGTTATTGGATGTTCGATTGTTACATTACATCCAAATTGGTAAAAGGCATCAAGCTGATTCAGAAAACTATGGTTCTGAGAAAATCAAGTTTAAAGTGTCTGTACTGGTAAAACTTGAATGGAGAAAGGATTTGTATCTTGTTTTTTAACAAATTAATCTTATGTTTTGGATGTTGGAGCCTGATTAATATGATAGAGTACCCTTCAAAGGTAACGCTTCTGATGAAATTAGAAATTCAACCTTGGATGTGATTTTTGACTTAGCTTCAATGGCCCGTATCTTGTAATTTACTATGCCGGTATTAAGGTACCTTACGATATGACGGGTCACATATGTCATACTGTAAACGGGAATATTTTCGCGAGCAGAATTTTTTGCAAAACCAGACGATCACGTCGTATTCGTGCGTGTTAAATTAGCGTTTTAAAGCTTCATTACATAGACCTGCACATAAAATTAATGTATTCGCTGGGTGTTATATTCGCGCTTAGATGTTGATTCGCGAATTTCACGAAAATTAGACCCTCGCGAAAATGACCCCGTTTACAGTATCATATGATGTGATTTTTATTTCCAATGCTACTAATCATAATACCTTATTCCCTCTGCAGTGTCACCTTATCTGAAGAGCTTGTCCATGGTAGCTGCCAACAAGCTGTTACATTTACTGGAAGCATTCTCTACCCCCTGGTATTTGTTTTCCAACCCAGCCAATCACCATCTGGTATTCTTCTTATTAGAAGTGTTCAACAACATGATACAGTATCAGTTTGATGGTAAGTGCAGCAGTATTCAAAAAATATTCAAAAAAGAAATCTTGAAGCAATGTTAAAGTTTTTGTTAGGCCAAACAGTAATTTATTGGACCGTGAAAACTAAAATCCAGAGTGCAGGGCCCCATTGTTTGTATGTACATGCAGCCATTATGTGTTGAAGCTGTTGTGTCCTTAGTAATGCAGAAGCATACTTTGCATGGTTTACCTAAATTAATGGGGTATTGCATACAGAGAATAAGTCCTGACACTGGATGTGGACAAGGGTTGGCTGAACACATTTTTCAATCCACTATTTACAGGATTTTTAATTAAGGAAAGCAGAAAGATCTGTTTAAACAATCCCAAATATGCGCTGGAAAATGATGACCAAAATCTCGTGAAACTTTACATATTCCCTCCTGAGGGTCCTACCAATATCCTGACAGACTTATACTAGTATGTAGGTGCTCTAATTTTCATTTTATATTCTGCTGGCAGAAAGTACCAAAGATTGAGATTTTTAAAGAATTTTGAGAAGCATATTTTATCAGAAATATTCCTTTTGGGTTAATATAAATATATTCATGATAAATTTGATGACAATTGGTCTTCATTTACCAGTGCATATTTTACCAAATGTATTTTTATTAATTGTGGCTGTCAAGCATGTATGAGACCTAAATACAAGAAACTTCATTTTGCGCTACAGGTGAAAATACATGTCAAGGTCGTAATTTGCCGAAATTGATTTTTTGACAGATTCACAATCCATGTGCTCACTATAAAACACCAGCAAAGTTTCATTTAAAGAAAATGATAGGAAATATGAAATAAATCTGCATATTTTTAAGACAATTAACAGAAAATGTAGGGTTTACTGAACTTCAAACGCATTTATCTCAGTCATACTTTTTACTCCCTGACAACTTTGTCAGACCATAACTTGACTTATGGAAATCGGGTGAAGTTCATTGAGGTGTTATTTTAATCCTTTTAACATGGTCTTTGTAAATATTTAAAAAAGTGAAAATGACAACGAGGCCGCATTGCCTTGTTTGGGATAGACGGTCACAATTAAGGAAGGCAGAAAGATCTGTTAAACAATCCCAAATATGCACTGGTAAATGATGATTTGCATATTCTCTCCTTAGGGTCCTACCAATACCCCAACCAACCAAGTCTGCAGTATTAAAATATATATAATGATATTTATTCATGTCAAATTTGATGACAATTGGTCATCATTTACCAGTACATTTTTGACAAAATGTAAAACCTACTCCCAATATAAGCTTACTAAAAAAGCTTACTGAAATGATATTGACTGAATGCTCAAAATTAAAGACGATCTAAGTAGGAAGAACAGCAAATGAGGAACTTCACAAAGCATGTTGTGAGAGCAAGTGGAAGAATAGGATTGGGGACAAAACAGGCATTCCCCGTAACAAAAAATGTACTCAAAATAATGTATTAATATGTCACCAAAAATGGACCATTTTGACATTTCTCAAGTCAATTGTCAAATTATCAGAGTATCCCCCTCCCTCTGCATCACACCCCTTCTCAGGCTCCATGATTAATCTATATGTGTTTAATAACTGATTTTTTGTATATTTCACTAAAAACCATATACTTTTTGATATGTGAAAAACATTAATGGTTTTGTTGAATAAAGGTGCCATATTCTGCACGTTTTCTGGAACTTTGAATATTTTTCACTAAGGTTGCCGAATTTGGAAGCTTGGAATTTTGTCGTCACATCTACAATTTTCTATGCATTTCAGCCTGTTACTAAGCAACTGTCAAATTCTGACGAAACACTTTTTTCTCAGATTGTTCTGATTTCAATATCCTATTTTTTAATTTTGTATATATCGACTAGCAAATCTGGCTTTGTGTCGAATATTTGAAAATGTGTCGAATATTTGAAAATGTGTCGAATATTTGAAAATACAAATTTGTAAATCTGTAAATCTTGCTGGTCAATAATATATGTTTGTTGGTTTTCTATGAAAAAGCATCTTTGCGTATGTATTGATTTGTGAAGGTTTTAAACAATTACTTCAAAAACACAATTTTTGTCATTGGTGTCTCTTGAAACTTGTCGAAATTGCCTAGATGTAAATTCTGTGCACTAAACGCTGGTGTAACTTGGCAACCAAATAACACATTTGAATGATGTAAGCATAATTTTGTCTTGTTTTGTATTGGTAAACTATTGAGTCAAGTTTGGAAAGGGTAGAAGTAATTTCCAATTTTGATGGTCATCCCTACTTTTAGAATTGCTTGACAGAAACACATCTTAGATATGATTATAGTCTGAAATTCTCTGCCATAATTCCTGTTACAAAATTGATCACATGATCAGTAACTCCAGGGTACTAAATAAAATAAATACATATGACATATTTATAGAGGATAGCCTCATCAGTGTCTAGCACTGCTTTCCATGAGGGTCCTCTGTCAGATGGTCAGATTTATTTGCCAGTTTTAGTGCAGGAGGAAAACAGGAGCGCCCGGAGAAAAACCTGCGGAAGCAAGTTTGGACTGGCAACCAATAGCACATACAGCGCCTAGACCGGGGTACAAACCCGTGACAGTCCTGTGGGCTCATTGGTGCAAGGCGAGGGAAGTACCGCTGCGCCACCTGCTTCCCCAGCTTCCCCAACTGGTCTCATTCCTAAACAATAGGGCTTGTATTCTGGATGTTTTGTACACTTTCCAAAGAATTGTGATACCGAGTTTAGTAAATTAATTTCTCTGTTAATTTCAGGTAATTCTAACCTGGTCTACACAATCATCAGAAAGCGTAATGTATTCCATCAGCTAGCAAACCTGCCATCAGACCAAGCAGCCATCAATCATGCGCTAGCCAAGAGAGGGCGCAAGACCACCCCGACTCCTTCTAACGAGCATCCGGAGCCACAGACTATGGAGGGCGCTTTACCTCCTGTTGATGCTGAGCCAGGGACACTGAAGGCTTCATTAGCTGCCACACCAGGTAATTAAAGTCGCGTGAAGAAAACCTTTTCACTTTTACGCATCCTGTGCGCCGAGGTTAAAGTTCAAACGCAACTCACGCATTACTCGTGAGCTCGCGTGATTTGACAATTCTGTTGCTGCGTGACTTGAAGATCGATTTGATTGGTTTGTTGTTCACCCACAATGCGATTTGATCCAGCCCAGAATGAAAAGGTTTGTTTCAGATGACTATAGTTAGTTTTCTTGTAGAAAATGAGCCAGTAAAGTTGAAATATAAGTAAAGGAGATTGTCAGTATGTATCGGTTGACTAACAATCCATCTCACTTTGTATACCAATTGACATAATTTGAGCCAGTCAATTGTTAGTTACTATTGCCCTCTAAAAATAAAATTGATATATAAAACAAATATTGACTACTCCTTTATTTTAGCAATAGTATAACAATATAAATGCCCATGAGAGCAATAGTAAAGATTATTATACCTCATAAATAGCATTCTTTCTCCTTGTGTAAATTGTATTATTCCCACTGAATGTCATGTCATCTCAAGATGCCTTGAAAAAACCCATATTTGAATCTTTATTTATAGCACATGATTGGTGTAACTCCTAGTTATGTTCATGAGACAGTAACTGCAGCAAGGCTTGCATTTGACACTCCGCTTAGTTACCCTATACAGTATGTATGCAGACATATATAAATACAGAAAAATAATAAAACTTAAATGTTTTGGAAATGCGCCAAAGGGTGTATTAAGTTGTTCCCACCATTCACTTGAAACTGTTACTTCCACAGCTTATAAACAACCTACTGTGTGAACCAACAGCCATAGACTTATATGATAAAACTACTGATGGAAAACTTGCTATAGACAATTTATTACATTGTCGAAGTGTAAATGAAAAAGACCAGGGTTCTAGCTACGACGGGCGGTCGCGGGCGGCCCCGCCCAGTACTCTAATTTTCCGCCCAGCACTGAAGCTTAAAATTTACTTGTCCGCCCGGTACTGGTTTCACCAAAAAAATGAAAACCCGATTAATATTTCATGTACTGTGAGCTAACTTTGTTGCTATTTGGTCACATTTGTTATTGTCTTAAAACTAATTATGAAAAAATAAAGAAAATAATTGATTAGTCGTGTCCCATTTCACTCATCTTCTTCGTAAATCGCTGTCACATTTTATCATAATTTATTCATAATGACGTACATGCCTGATGACGTAGCGGGGAATCCCTTCTAGACTTGCGCCGTAGCCCCAAAACATCGAACGATTTAATGTAGTTAGAGTTTCGCTTTATTAGGCTTTTGATCGAGTCTAGTAAAGTCAATTTACGGACCCAGATGAGAAATTATGGGATAGGCTAGCTAGCGTGCCGCTAACCTTTCACAAGGAAACACATGTTCGCATTAATTTTCTGATGCATGAAGTATATATTCATGATCTTTTGTGAAAGGTTATATTAGTACACTAACATCATGTTGCTGTTTGTTTTCCGAAATATTATTGAAATAAATATGAGAGAAATTGGCCGGAATTATTGACCTACGAGCCTGGAGCTTAATGACAATTCTGATTGTAAGTACTTTTTTCAAATCTGAAGTTTTTTTTACATCTATAACTTCAGTGATTGTTCCCACAATGATTTTAATTCACGATTGACCGAACATTTTCTTGCAACACTGCATATTGGTCGATCGTCAAGAGGACGTTTTTACGTGTTGACTGATGCATTTAAATGCACGAAATAGCGTCATTTTGGGTCGTTTTTTCAAAAAATTTCCACAGCTGAGGGGGCACATCCCCCCCTCAGACGCCACCCTGACGCCGCTTTCGCGTCGCGGTGCCGGGCTTCGCTTCGCTCCGCCCGGCACTTAAAATACTCTAGCTAGAACCCTGAAAAAGACCTTCAGAAAGGAGATAATCACAGCTTAATGTCAATGTAAACAAATACCACTTGGACAATTTTCTTCATTCCCAAAATACAGTTTGAAAAAGAGGAAATTCTACATCTTTACCACACAAATGAATGTAGTAGCGGAGATACCTTGGTAAACATTCAATTGGGTTTTATTGGGCACTATATAAGAAGCACCCACATCTGATAAAACATATACTGACTTTAATTTGTAATTTATTTTGATTGCAGGTGTAGCGTCAATGACAGAGACCTCCAAAGTGACTCCAGCAGAAGCAGCTGGACTGGCTACACCACCAAATCCCTCCCCAGATGGCAGCCCTACAGGGGGGCCCAAACTACCCACGGCATCCATCCCACAGAAAGGACCAGCCGTGTTGCCAAGTGACACAGAGAGCTCTGTGTCTGATGAGAGCAAAGCTAAGTATGGACGATCTTCTGCGGCGGGAGTAGCTAATGCCATACCACTAGCTGTAGCTGAAGATCCCAGGCTGCTGGCCATGCAGAGAACATCATCGGTATCAAGTACTGCTAGCGTGGGTGGGGAGTGGAGACCTAATCCTGACTGGGTAAGGAATGTTTGCACTCATTGCACAGCATTATAGTAAACACGATGGCCCGTATTCCAGAAAGGTTTTTAGCTAAACCACGGTTTTAATTCACGTCAACAGCACGGCTCATTGAACTGTTCCATTTGAAAGCTACAACGGTGCGTATCATTCTTGGACAGTTGATGTTCAGTTAAACCGTGGTTTAGCTAAACACCTTTTTGGAATACGGGCCGATGTGTTTTAGTCCATCAGGTTCTTTGACTCTATTCTTATTAGTGGATTTTATTGATCGACTTCTGGTGGAAAATTTGGATTGCTGTTTATGTATAAAAATATTAAAGGAAACTTTTATCTTTTAGCATTGAGTTGGACTTCACTATATCAAGGGGCAGCTTCAAAACCTAACCAGTGGCAGAGGTCTGCTGGTTCTGATTTTTTCTCATATCATCATTGTTATGTAAAAAATATCAATATGTAGACAATTTTCCTGCTTCAATTGTCCCCATTATGCTATATGATGACACCCTTAACCAGTCTATACAATTCAATTCAATTCAATTCAAGCTTTATTTCCATTAAAAAAAAATACAGGAATACAGTAAAGTACAAATACAATAAAAGAAGACATATGGAGGAATAGACTGGGAGGCCAAAAAGGCCTGTAAAGTAGTCTACCCCTTATGAAATAAATAAGTAACATAAAAAACACCATTGTTACCTATACCAAACAAGACAGGACAAGGACGCGGACGGGACGTGGACGGGCTCAAAAACCAAAAAACAAGAGGGGCAAGATATAATACTAGTAGATTTCAATAGTGAAAATTTATTTGTACTTTTTAAATGAGGGACTGTTTAATCAATCTCTCACTTTGTTATGGGAAAAATAAGCTTTCTGTACACCATTAGATGAATATGTATGTGGCAATTTAAAGCTAGTGTAAAACCAGATAGGAGATAAGAGCTCTCATGTCAACTGATGAAATAAAGCTTGAATTCAGACACCAAAGATCCGTGTTAGGAAAATGGTTTAGAAGGTTTGTGTGCACAGAGAGAAAGTTAGACTAACCCCATTTTGATTGCTAACTCCAAAAATGATCACTAAATAGCGGGGATTTTTAACAATTTAGCAATTATTTTTAGAGTTAGCGATCAAAACGGGGGTTGCGATCATCGCTAAATATTAATGAAATCGGTCCCTGGAATAAACTTAAACCCGGACTGAGTGGAATCATATCCTTTGCACAATAAAACTCAAAAGAAAATATAGAAATATACATTAAGTAAAAAGATTTATTCTGTTTGTTTATATACATTTGTCTGTTTTGAAACACCGAAATCATTTTTTTTTTCAAGTAGGACAAAATTTGGCTTAGTCTTTAGTTCACGTTCAACTCATTTAACACATGAATACAGTTGTTGAGTTCAAAATTTCAGTTTACGTTTTGTAAACAAATTGTTGGATATCAAACAATTAGCCAGTTCAAATATTCTGTCCGTGCATAACAATGCACTTTGTAATCCGTAGTAAAATATTTTGTTTACCCATTACTTATTCTATTCACTGGAGTCAATAAGTATAGTTAATCCCCACTTGAGAAATTGCAATCCTTAACAATCTTTTTGTGTTTACACGATAAAAAGCACAACTAAAAACCTCTAGACAACAGCCTATCCTATTGCCAAAATAGGCCAAAAATGACAAATAAAATCATTTTAGGCCAATTTTGGACCTATTTTTGGCAATATATCAAAAAGTATGTCAAAAATCAAAAATTTGAGAAATGCGTTCCTAGACATGTGTTTCTAAGATTCTAAAGAGCATAAGAGGTCCAACTTGCTGTTTGTAAATATAGTAGTCCAAGAACAAGGGATTTTTGACCCTTGGTCCAAAATCATACATTTTGGTCCAAAACTGACTTAACCATCATCTTCTACATGAAAATCCACATTTAGAAATGTATACTTTTATATGGATTTACTTATCGGTTGCTTAGTTACAAAGGATAATATATTTCTGAAAATGAGGGGTTAACTGTGCCCTTAACTCACACCGTTAGATATCTTTTCCATGTTTGTGATGTTGGCCGATCACTTTGATTTCTCTGTAGGTACAAAGCTGGAAACAGAAGCTCCCCCTGCAGACCATCATGCGCCTGTTACAAGTGTTGGTACCTCAAGTCGAGAAGATCTGTATTGATAAGTAAGTCTCGTTTATATAAGTAAGTCTCGTTTATTCTAAAATCCGTCGCCATTCTGTAACTATGAAAGTAAACTTTTGGAGTAATTTGTAAGGTTTTCTTCACCCATAACTCAGCTCCTTATTGCACCCAGCCAATTAACACAAATGTAACTTTCTCAAGAAATTTTATGACGTAATTTGTTGTTTAGGAGATATTTAACCATCATTTTGTTCTGATGAAGTTGGGTAAGAGCTAATGTCTAGCAGTACTGATTTTATAGCATAAATATTGGTTAAACTTTTGTGAATGAATTTCTCTCCATGCCAGAGTGATTTGTTCTTGGTAAGTATACATGTCTCGCATGCATGCAGATTTGTTTGTTCATGGCCTAGCACTAAGCTTCATCTCGTCATGTGAGTGCAAGAAAGTCGTATCTGCAATGGCTGCCCTAAGTTATATTTATTTTTCAACTCGTCACAAGAATGTGAAAAATCTCTCAAAATTTCAGTCTTATGTCAGTGGTTCTTGAAATAGTTCTTCAGGTGACGGTGTCACCTGAAGAACCATTTCAAGAACCACTGACCAAAGATTGGAGATTAGACAGTGTGCAATCCAAATTTATGACAAATGGCAGCTATTGCAGATACGACTTTCTTGCACTCACATGACGATCTTATCTTTTTTCACATGGAGCATTGACTGATGAGACTTAAGATGTTCATAGATGTTCATCTTTCAAGATCGCACCGTGTTTGGTCTGGTGCTTCCACATCAAATGAGTGATGGTCTGGCAAAATGAGCGGAAAGTCGCGATTGAAGATTTTGAATAAATGGCTGCTAAAGTAAAAATTTGGTGAAAAGATCAAATTTTGTTTTTTGACATAAAACGCATTAATGTATAAGTGTAAACCTATACCTTGCGTTTTTAAGCTTAATTATGCCGATAAGTGCAATTATTCATGGGTAATTGATCGCATTTTGTTATTATACACTATAGTGATCAGTAACTTTAAAATCAATTTGCGACAATATTTTACTGCCAGATTTGGAGTGGACTACCTTGTATTTTGATCTCTAAATAACAATTGTAGAAAGAAAGTATGACATATAATATGTCATTTGAAAGCTGGGATTATATAGAATTAAAATATGCTATATACTCAATTTTGAAAATCACGACTTTCCGCTCATTTTGTCAGGGCACAACTCAAATATTTTTTTTTTCATATTCAACTACATTGTAGTACTTATAATTTTCTTTTTTGACAATCAGAGGTTTGACTGACGAGACTGAGATCCTGAAATTCCTTCAACACGGCACCCTGGTTGGTCTGTTGCCTGTTCCTCATCCTATTCTGATCAGGAAATACCAGGCCAATAGCGGCACAACTCTGTGGTTCAGGACCTACATGTGGGGAGTCATCTATTTGAGGTATGTAGTCAGTTAGTTCTGAAAGTGATATGACAAGGGATGGTAGAATGGACGGGCTATTTTGTCATGTGAGTGCAAGAAAGTTGTATCTGCAATGGCTGCCCTAAGTTATATTTATTTTTCAACTTATCACAAGAATGTGAAAAATCTCTCAAAAGGTCCCTGTCTTATGTCAGTGGTTCTTGAAATGGTTCTTCAGGTGACGGTGTCACCTGAAGAACTATTTCAAGAACCACTGACCCAAGACTGGAGATTTTACAGTGTGCAATCCAAATTAATGACAAAAGGCAGCTATTGCAGATACAACTTTCTTGCACTCACATTACGATTTGAAATATGGTGACACACTGACCAAAGATTAAAGCTGGTCTCAGAGTGTCTGTCTTGGTGGTCGTACAATCAGTGTGATGTAAACAATTTTCTGGAAAGTTGTGTGGAAAGCACTACAAACCGATATATCGATTACCCTGTTGTGATGGTCGCAACAATACAATATTTTGAGTTGGAATAAATTCAACTTTTCTTGCGACAGATCATTGCGGCAATATGCAAATGTGTCGTGCAACATTATGACGACTCATAATTGCAAATGCTTAGTTGTCTCGGTCGTCTGCCGCAACTAAAAGCTTGGTCGTCTGCCGCAACGACAGCTACTCTGAAACCGCCTTTATGTACAGGCAAGTCAATCTCAGCATTGTATTGACAAGTAATTTGCATGCCATGTGTATTGATTGGTTTCAATTTAATATTTGATATGAGTAACCTGAATCCATTCTACTTACTAAATATCAATTCACATGTTTGATGTTGTATCCATTTTGCTTATCTTTTGAATTGGTTTGTTATGATTGTTTGTTACTGGTTACACCGATATATTGTCTGCATGCTTTGTATCAGGCATGTTATTGCATGTTCTGTTTGCTGATAATTTGATCTTTTTGATGGGTGTTTTAGCAAATTATATCATAGTGTATGTTCATACTGTTGCACAAACTCTAAAGGACCATTTAATGTCAGGATGATATTCATTCTCTTATTTATTACTGGTAATTTCATTTCTATTCAGTCTTAAGTTGTCATTTGTAAGAATGTTTTTACATAAATTTTAAATCATTTAATTGTTTGCAAATTTGCACATCAATTCTGAACTTTTTATATAAATTATTAACACACTCTTGTTGAATATGGTTCTGAAATAAATTTTGTAGAAATAGAATAAAAATGAATGGCCAGCACGTTTTTACAATTTTTTGTAAATTTTAACATAATGTGGCTCACTTTTGGAGCTTTGACATTTCACTTAATACTTTGCTTCTGGCTCACATTTGTTTTATATTCATTCCTTACAGTGTTTTTACTTTCTGTACTAAATCTCACTCTTTGTATTGCTTTAGCTTCTACTTGAGGAGATGATGACTTCAACCGCTTCCTTGCATTTCAACTCTCAAGCTAACTTTTACTAATAATTCTTGAACCTACTGTTTCAGATGCATGGTACTGGTCAACTAATAAATAACACACATCATGAATGTTGTTGCTGAAATTAATTGCACTTTTCTGCAAGTTTATCTTTTTGTATTTTGCTAAAGAAATGGAATTTCTATGCAGTGCCATTCTTACAGCATTTTATTTTGAACCAAGCTTGCCTCTTTCTTTCATGCTGGGTGGTATATTTGGGTTATGTTCTGATGATGTACTAATCTTTTCATACCAAAATGATATCAATGTCTTACTGATTATGTCAAGACATTTGGCAGATGGAACAATTGAATCATATTGTTGATTCAGAGTTACAATTCCGGTGATGTTTCATACTTGTCACCAGGGGCCCAGTTCAATAGACTATTATTGATTCAAATAAATTTCGGACATGAACATGATTTCCGAACGCAGCCACCGCGTATCCACAAGTTGTGACAAGAACCAGGGGTGTGAGAGTTCCTCTTTTCAGCTGATTTCCTCGTTTTTGAAAATTTTCTTGTGTTAAAATTTCAGCTTTTTTATTCATTTTCAGCCCGTTTTTTACCTTTTTCCTGACTTTACGACGCTTTTCCTCATTTTTGCTCGTTTTTGTCAACTGGCCTCTCACACCCCTGAAGAACGGGACACCGGGAAGTACACAACACCGTTTCCAATCAGTAATCCACAGTGCCGCGACATCGCGCGTGCCTGGAAAGCTTTGACACTCGCGTAAAATGCACACGCAGTTGTGTTACGCAAGGCTCTAAATTTTCGTGTCCGAGAATTATTTGAAACAACAATAGCTATGCGATTGTGATGGAATTTGTTTTCAGATTGTGTATGTGAAAATAGACTGCATTATTGTTTTTGAGTTGCTTATTTCTTGCAACATTCCTGAAAAAGCCTCTCTCTCACTCTCACTATGCCGAGAAATTCCTAACTGATGATCATGTGATTAATCTATTAAAAACAAGGAATTTTTATAGGGGAATACGGATACGCCACCATCTAATCTTGTGTCACTCATGGAGCAGAGTTATTGTACCTCTGGATATATTCGGACTTTGGCCCGATGTCCAGGCAGATCGCGTAAATCTTCACTTGATGCATATACAGTGTGTGCATTTTGTTTCACACGCAAAACCTGTCTACGTTTCAAGTAGCCTGTATTGCGACTTGCTCTGATCAAAGTACGCCAATTTTCCCACTAATCCGTTGTGAAGACTCTCGAAGTGAGGCAGGCGGAGCCGTAAAATGCCGGAGGTACAATAACTCAACCTCCATGAGCGACAATCCAAGATGGCTGCCGTCCCATAGGATTTACACGGCGGTGAAATCAAAATGGCGGAGAGTACCGGTTCCCCCTTTTTAAATCCCTCAACATTTCCTGTCTTATATCAGTGGTTCTTAAAATGGTTCTTCAGGTGACACCGTCACCTGAAGAACCATTTCAAGAACCACTGACCCAAGATTGGAGATTAGACAGTGTGAATTCCAAATTTATGACAAATGGCAGCTATTGCAGATACGACTTTCTTGCACTCACATGACGATCTAAACACATGGCTGTTAGTGTTTTGGTGATTCAAGAACTTGATTCAATTATTTCATCACTTCTATTCCTACTGAATGAATAAAAATCATAATGTGTTCATAATTGGAATAACTAATGTGCATTATTTCTTTGTTTAGGAATGTGGAGCCACCCATCTGGTATGACACAGCCGTCAAACTCTTTGAAGTACAGAGGATAAAAGACAGCTAATCATGTTTCTTTATATTTAGTTAAAAAAACTGCCATTGGACAAATATCTTGAACAAAACAATACAGCGTTCAATAGCTTTAAATGCGACTTCATAGTGACATTATTGAAAACCTTTGTATGATGCTTTCAATGTCAAAAGCATTTTCATAAGAAAATGGGAAATGCTAAAAACTCTTTAAAAACTATGAGAAATAAAAAATGCTGTAAGATTTGGATTTTTGGTCAATGCTTGAGGGAAGCTGAGACAAACTTTTTCTCTCATCTCACAGCTGGTTTCCTTCAAAGGGGTGGAGATAATCACATGAATGCTACATGGAGATGTGGTGCTCCAATTGGTTATGTTTTTCAGGAACTTAGATATGAGTCCCATTTTATCAAAAGATCCCCTTAGATAAGGGTCCCAATTTCAAAATTGAGAAACAGGGCAAAATCTGCCATTTTTGATAAAAAACCCTTAGGAATGGTCCAAACTTTGGAATTTCCCTGTTGTTAACCTAAAAGTATTCATAGAAATAGGTAGGGGATTCAGACTGAGCAACACAACGGCATTTATTCATAATTCAAGTTCTTCCCCTGGCCTATACAGTACATTTTGGCTTCCTTGTTAATCTTTGTTAAGAGCTGAAACTTTTCAGCTGAATTCAGCTCTTTTTGATTACACTTTTCAGCTCTTTTCTTGATAAATCAGCCAAATTTAAGCACTTTGGTGCAGAATTTGATGGTTTTCAGCTCTTTTTTTGAAGATTCGGTTTCAAGTCTGTTTGTTACGTAGTCACTATGGAGTCATCAGAGCGATATCACTGCTTTTAAGAGCCATGACGCATCTTGTATTGTCCAAGATATTATTAGTTCAATAATATAATGTACCACCTTTTGCAATTTGACTTTTATTTAGATTTTAATTTATTTTTAAGCGCAAGCTTTGGCTCAATTGTAAACATTTGGTTCAGGAGTTATATAGGTAATTGGTATTGTTTTACTTGAGTTGAATAAGATCAAAATATAGTGTAACATGTCACAGGAAATCAGTTTTTCAACAACTGCATTCAAAAGTATAGACCATTTCCGATAGTGCCATAGTGCAACACACAAGCCCCCCCCCCCTAAAAAAAAAAAAAAAAAGAAGTTTGGTTGTGCTCAATTGACTGATCCAAAATTTGAAAATCCAGAAAAGGTTTTTTTTTTCATATTTACTGGGCAAGAGAATTCCTACTCTGTTTTTAAGAATTCCTGATAATTTTTTTTTTTCACTTCAAGCAATATTCACATTCTGAAATATGGAAAATAAATGTTGTTTTGCCAGTTTATGTTACCTTGAGTAAAAGTTGTTTGTAATAAATGGAGATTTGTTTTCATATCATAATGAAATTGTATCTAACATCTTGAACCATATGTATGTACATATTTACAGTACAATTTCAAAAATAGAAATAAAAAGTTTTTTTCAGAAGTGACCATCCTTTTGGACAAACTGGAGTACAACCAAACTTTTTTTTTTGCCTTGCTATTATTTTGACATCCAAATAAAAAAAATACTATTTTTGAATTTGAAAAAGATTCCAAAGTTTTGTTAAAGCTTTTTACAGGGTAGGTCGCACGAAGTGGAATACAAGTAAGATGATCATGGTGATATTTAAGTTATAGTGTGTAGAAGTAATCAACATCCATATTGATTCAAATAATTGATATCCATATGGATTCAGATATTGAACATTCCAATCTAAGATAAGCTTATAGTATATATCTTTAGAGCTGAAATGTTTTCAATGTATCAATTTGACTATTAATCTAGAGTTACGTAGCAATATTTGTTTTGCTTCGGTTTTTATAGGATAGATGTATTGTAAGTGGCAGAGATGAATATATCTTGGGCAATGTAACAAATATTCAGAGTGCAGGGCCACATTGCATGTGAATGTGACTCCCGACCTGTAATTTTGTTTACACTGTCCTAGGATTTTTTGTTTGACTGTGCCCATGCCTAAAAAAGGTTCAATTAGTATGCTCCTGCCGTATACTGACATTGTTGTCTTTGGCCATGCTAGCGTGCATAAGGGCTAAGAATAGAAAGAATTAGCACATTGCTACATTATAGGTAAGTCTACGTCTAAAACGGGTCAGTAAGCTTATGTGAACAATTTCGTTTTTTCCTGCAAAACCCAACTCTTTGATATCAGCTTTATGTCGACACATATGTTGACGTCGACAACAAAATTATTGCGACATGTCGACATGAGAAAACAGTTTCGACAGAAACCATAATAAACAGTGAACATAGTAAAATTGTTCATTTTGACAAATCCAAGTGGAAAAGTGAGATGATGGTATACTCACATTTAGTAACGTCAAGCTGTCAAGCATCATAAAACCATGAGACAGAGCGGATGTGGTCGTCAGTCTGAAGAAGTTACTAGCCGAGTAACGAAACGTTACTAAATGTGAGTATACCATCATCTCACTTTTCCACTTGGATTTGTCAAAATGAACAATTTTACTATGTTTTACAACAATCCAGATGAACCTATTCAAAAACAGTGAACATGATTTACACATTTAAGCTCTATACAGCAATGTGTGACTGAGTCTTATAATTTAGGCCAAAGAAAAAAAAAAGTCTGTCTCCGCTTCCCGCGCGCATAGCTTTTAAAAATCCAAATTTAGCGCATTTCTTTTTTTTTTATAGGTTTTTGAGAGATTTTCAGGGTTTTTTTCCTCTTTTTTTCCTACTACTGGGAAAATAAGTTAAATAAACGGCCGCGAAGCGGCCGCGAAAAAAAAAAAGTGGCCGAAAAATGCAATAAAAAAAATTTAGGGGGTATATTCCACATCCGCGTAGCCCTTTTTTACTAAAAAACAAACAAAAAAAAAAGCTTAGGGTTTTGACCTTAAGTAAGCTGAGACAGAGTTCCTTTTTTTTTTGCCTTAGTGTCAAGCAATATTGAACCATCTGTGATAGATACTGAGTTATAGAAGATATGGGAGGCTGAAAACCTGTGGTAACTTGAAACCACATTTCTCCCTTTGAGCAAAAGACTAAAACATTCCATACTTTACAATTATAGGTTAACAAATGCACATTTCATGTTGCGAGTAAAATGAGGCAAAACCAATTCACATGTGGTAAATTTCGATGTGTCCAATTCACAAGGCCTGCTGGGGACAAGCTTGTGAATTGGACAGCAATCAAAATTTATCCCAAGTGCATTGACTTCAAGTGCATTGACTTTTTCTCATTTTACGAGCATAATGGAATACAAATTTATGATATAACCTAATGCATATACGACAGTAATTTATAAGTTTTGCATCTATTTTGAAGAGTAATTAGGTTTTTATATGGCCATCAAAATTCAAAAACTCAGCTTGACTAAATAAATCATCACCCAACAAAAACAATGTAACATTCATATGTACTATTGTTGTTGGATTTAATTCGTGAACGCGTGTTTATAGCAAGTACGCAGTGATCCCTGACGTGAGCGTATATTTTCAAGGTTGTTTAGTTCGCGTGTACGCACAAGGCTCTGAGTACGCGTTCACGAATTAAATCCAACTACTATAAATGCCTGGCATGCAAACCGGAATGCAACAAGCAGAGTGCATTGTGGATTTTGAATTCACTCTATAGGCCTAGACTTTTTAATTGGCAAGATGACAGGTGGGATGTATGAATTGTTAATAAAAGAATGAAAACTGTATTTATCTGCTCAAAGGTGAAAGCTCATGTGATTGAACTAATCCCAAGTTACCCAGTAACACCCTATATGTTTAGTAACCAGTACAGTAAGTGAATTAGACTACTCTCATTGGGATATTTAGATGGGCTACCAATTTTTTCAAAAAGATATTTCTAGTAAAGGTCACACAATTTATTCCTTTTTATATTTGAAATTGCCAATATTTTCTCAGTTAAACACAGGATAGTATTACATGTAGAGAAGAATATTCTGTATTCTATTAGAATATCATTTTGCCTTTATTTATATGTAGTGACTTTAATATATTTTGTATATTTTTGCAAGTGTACATCATTACTTTGTTGATACTGTCTTCCAGTATTGAAGCAATTTTTTAGTGTGAAACTATAATAGGTCAAACAAAAATTTATTGGACAATGTAAACAAAACTCCATGGTTTAGGTTTCATGTACAAACAATGGGGCCCAGCAATCTGGGGTTCTGTTTAAACTGTTCAATAAATTAATGCTTGGCCTATAGTGCATTATGTTATGTTTCATTGGCTCACAGAGTAGTTTGTTTTGTCTCAAGGAGTGTGGTATTATATCAATGGTTGAGAGCCGCAAGGCCGTATTTGTACAGGCAACAAAGAGCCAGAAGACTGTATTTGCACATGCAACAAAGTTGCAAATATGTCCTTGTGGCTTTCAACCCTCGATATTATGTTATTGGCTTGTTATATTAATAGTATTTAATAAGAAGCCAATAAAATAATATGCGAGTGAGGCCTTAAAAAACTTGTTGACTTGTCCTTTGCAACCAACCCAAACTTTTGCCTTTCTCAACAGTGCATTTGGTAAAAATATCATGATATTTGTTTTTAATTTACAACTATATTCACAGAATGCTAAATATTTCATTGTAACAAACATATATCTTGAATAATTTAAGCACAAAACTATGGAAACATTTATATAAACTATTTTTTTCAGTTTATTGGTGTTCATTTTCAACCGACCGACCGACCATCAATTTCTTCATTTAAGGGCAAGTCAACAACTTTTTTTAGGCCTGATAGACTGCCCTGCTCCTGATTATATTTTAGTGAAGTATTAGAATAGACAAATCTATAAATCAGTATTTAACAGTAACAATGACAAATGTGAAATTAGCTTAATTGAGAAATATTTTAACTACAATTTACTTAGTTGAATGAATTTACAAAAACTAGCCATTGAGCTTAATATTTACCTTGATAAATATAGCAAAATTGTAATGCAGAGGTACATCGAATATTGTGTGCAAATTAAGTGGTTTTGCAGGACGTTTCACTAGACAAGCAAAATTATTGACTACCTGACGGATACCCATGATTTGTAATTATATACTTGATTTGCCAGTATAGATCATCTTTGGCAGATCCTGTGTTTCGTGGCACGTTGATTCAGATAGTTGCATGTATATCTTAAGGATCAGCAGATTTCCCTTAATTTGCACACTGGTTGAATACTAAGTTAATCCCTGTTTTCTGCAACTTTCTAAGAGCATTTATGATTGGTTGCTGATAAGAAATGAAAACTTGTACAGCCAATCACATTATAAAAGCCTCACTTTTATTTTTCTCAGCTCAATTTTGGTACAGATGATGTGATTGGTTGAATAAATAGTACACAATTGATTTTGACCAATAAAGAAGTAGTTTTCAGGGGTTAGCTTAGTAAAAAGCCTTTGACACAATGGATCACTCATTTTATGTCATCCATATACTTTTAGTGCAATGTTATACAATGAGAATATTATTTGGAATAATATATATATATGATATTGATGATAATAATAACAGGCTTGCCTGGTTTTGTACATAATATTATAAAGACTTATAGTTTATTTCAGAGGTAGATGGGATGCGCTGTAAATAACATTTTTTTGTTTGAATTGTTTTATTAATGGAAAGTTAGTGTCTTACTCCCAGTGACCCTATGTTTGCATGCTGATATCATGTAGACTTATAGATTGTTCAATCATGTGCTTTTTATGTTCATGTAGTTAAAACAAGAGTATAATATGTCATGTCACATCAATAGGTACAACAACACTGCGGCGCGTATGCCCAGGGTTCGACTTTACCGTCGGTCCTGACCGACAGAATTTCGGAAGGACCGACCAGTTCAGCAATGAGATGGTCCTTCGGTCCGATCGTATTTTTAAGCTGTCACTGATTTTGGAATTAAAAGTCCTTCTGAAGGACCTGTAAATTTAGTGAAGGACCTGTGTATTTTGAGACTTACTGGTCCTTCTGTCCGGTGGATTTAAACGTGTAAAGGCAACCCCTGTATGCCCTAGTGTAACAGTGCATGAGTCATAATCGGAAGATTGTGAGTTCAAGCCCTGCTAGCGCCAACATGTTGTGAACCTGGGCAAATCACTTTATCACATTTGTTGACCTGCATGAGTGCATTTGGGAGCTGATTAGGGGGGGATATCACAACTTAAGTGCTGATAGGTCTGCGCCTTTGGTCATTGGTCGCAAGTGGCATAGTATAAGATGAAGTGGTTCTGATGATTCCCTTAATTGTCACGGCGTAATATTAATGATCACCACCAAGGCACAATACAAATGCCAGAATTATTGTGC
This sequence comes from Ophiothrix spiculata, assembly GCA_000969725.1. Classification (NCBI taxonomy): domain Eukaryota; kingdom Metazoa; phylum Echinodermata; class Ophiuroidea; order Amphilepidida; family Ophiotrichidae; genus Ophiothrix; species Ophiothrix spiculata. The sequence continues at coordinate 95,232 of JXSR01S013503.1, forward strand.
GGCATTTGACAAAATACATATTTCTGTATTATTTGAAAGAATATTGATTAGGATTCAAAATGAGACATAATTTAGAAAATTGACCATTCAATTTTGAAGTTGTGATGAAAAGGACACACAATTTTCCAAACATGCTTAGCCAGAATGTTGTACATTTTTGATGTGTCATCTCACATATATGCATGTGCCAGTTTGTGAAGAGTGATGACAACTGTAGTTCAGTCAAAATATTTTTCAGGTTGTTTCTAATTACTTTGGAAAGATTGCCCTTAGTGTAGTAGATTTTACTATAATAAGCAAAACATGTTGTCATGGGAGTTTTTTTTATTGAAATTGGAGCTACTTTTCCTATACCTATGTTGCTGTGTATGGTGTTTTTTGTGTATGGTTTATTTTTGTGAATTTCACGAATGGGTATTCTTAAAACCAATGCCGCCTACATGTACCCTTCCGTCTACTATTGTGTCAACCCTTATCCTATCAAATAATTGAATGCTGTCACAGCATCAATACTCTTTCCCATTGCCAATGTCACTCCTTGTTAAGGCTGTCCATTCAAACATCAGATATTATTTTTTTAAAGATATTGAAAAAATACTGTTGAGAACTTGGTCTTTTTGAGTGAATGTCTCTCCAAGGGATAAAAGTATCAGGGAATATCTCTCATGGGAGGAATTTGTTTGGCCATACAGCCTTATGCTGGCTTTTCCTTCACATATTTTAGCATTGCTTCCTCATGCCCTCATCCAAACAATGTGTTGATCTAATGAACAGTGCTTACTCTAAAATTCCGATAATTTATACCAGGGAATATTGTATCATCTTGTAGTCAGAAACAATTATAGATGAAACTTACCCACAAAAGGTTTGTAATTTGAGATACACTTGAGGTGCATTCACACCAAGGAATTTAAAAAGGGGAATCGGTACTTGCCTCCATATTGATTTCCCCACCGTGTAAATCCTATGGAACAGCAGCCATCTTGGATTGTCGCTCATAGAGGGCGCCTTATTGTACCTCTGGCACTTACGGCTCCGTGTGCCACACTTCAAGAGTCTTTGCAACGGATTAGCAGGAAAAAGTTGCAATGCACGTTATTTGAAATACAGACACCGTTTGCCCATGAAACAAAATGCACACGTTTTATATGCGTCAAGTGAAGATTTACGCGATCTGTCTGGATATCGGGCTAAACTCTGAATATATCCGGAAGAACAATAACTCTGATCTCTGAGCGACACAAGATGGCGGCGTATCCTGATTTCCCTACAAAATTCCTTGATTCAGACTCATGAATATTCATTGCTCCACATCTTCAGACACATTTAGTGTACGATGTGCTTTTTGTCAAAAAGTGTGATGTTAGTAAAACTGTCAACTTTTGTATTGACTGTGTATTAGTTGACGTCAAAGTGATGGATAGTGACTATACTCGGAATGCTTCATTGACCGTAGTTATGTAGAAGTTTGTTTGAGATTAGATAGCATATTTTCAATGCATGTAATACCTCATATTTAGCAAATTTTGTGAAAAACAGAGTATATTATGCTGTGCATATTGATATTATTCTGTGAATTATGGATTTTGTTGGTGATTACCAGTTGTGATGTTGTATCTCTGTGTATGTATGAATGAATGAATAAATCCAGATCCTCATATTCATAGATCTTGTGGCCTTGTGTATTTTGTCATAGTATGTAGTTGTAGTCAGTTAGGTATATATGCGCAAAACAGGATTAAAGTTAGTCCTGGACTAAATGAAATTACAAATTGTGAAAAATAACACATTTTGTGAAAAATTTAGTGATAATTCATGTTGTTGTTTAAAGATTTTAACTGAACCTTTCATTATTTGATTCATTTGTCTGTTTTAGAACATTCTAATTATTTTTAGATCAAAAAATGGTTTAGTCTGGGACTAACTTAGTTAATCCTGGACTAAACCAATTTGTGTTCTTTTTGAGAAAAATGCAAATGTTCCCAAAACAGGCAAATGGTCATTTTATAGAAAATTCAGCATAGATATTTAAGCAAGGACATAAATTATTAAAGATTCCAAAAGGATGTTTTATTTTTCAAGGAATTAATTTCACTTAGACCGGGACTAACTTTAGTCCTGTTTGTGTATATGGACCTTAGTGTTTGGGTTAAGTCTGTGTAGAATTGCAAATCAAGGAGATATGAGTGGTGCTCTGGCAAAATGAGTGGAAAATCGCGATTGAAGATTTTGAATAAATGGCTGCTAAAGTAAAAATAGGGTGAAAAGATCAAATTTCGTGTTTTGACACAAAACGCATTAATACATAAGTGTTAATCTATACTTCGCGTTTTGAAGGTCAATTATGCCGGGAAGTGCAATTATTCACGGGAAATTGATCGCGTTTTGCTATATTACACTATAGTATTCAGTAACTTAAAAATCGATTTACAACAATTTTCTACTGCCAGATTTTGAGTGAACTGCCTTGTATTTCATTCTCTAAATGAAAATTGTAAAAAGAAAGTATGACATATTGTACATCATTCGAAAGCTGAGATTATAGATAATTAAAATACGTCATAAACTTGATTTTGAAAATCGCGACTTTCCGCTCATTTTGCCAGAGAACCACACATATATGTTATAGTCACATAGTGCACTAAAAATCACCTGCTCATTTTGTTGATCCTATTAAAAGTACTAGAATATGTTTTGATCCAAATATCATTACCACAAAGCAGTGAAACTGATATTTAAGCCGATTCTCATAAACATAATATCACGCTACTGAAATACTAATTGTGTAACTCTTCTTTTACATCTAATTAAAATTCCTATTCAAATCACATCCCTACACTGAGAGGTCGCTACATTATGAAATCCCAATTTTTATATAAAACGACCTATATATAATCATCAAAGATTTAAGCTTGTATTTCATGGGCCACAAACAAAAACACCACAAGTACCCACAAGTACAAATATCATTAGAATTTAACTTATCAATTATTCATAACCTCATTATCACCATGTAACTGGATTATAGAATGTTTTCAGGGTGTAAGTTTTCAAAGAAATGCGCAGAAATGTTTTTTATGTTCTGGCTAAAGTGGCAAATATGCATTTACTACTACTACCTGACATTTATACTGCGCCAAAACCAAAACAAAATTTGCACTAAGGCGCCTGAAAAAACACGCCAAAAAAACCATAGTTTCAAATGTATTGAGTGCAATTCTGCTTTGTTTCTATAGATAATTTTAAAATATGGATTTGTGTCAAAAAATTATGAAAGTCAGATAAACGCCTGTCTACATATGGCTTAATAAATGTCTTGTGCGGAAATACTTTGTGGCGGCAGTGTAGGCTTATATATAATTTGCTAAAATAATGGTGAATGACTTGAAAAGCTTTTACAGATATATAGTTTCAGACACATTTCTCAAACCAAAATTTAACACAAATGTGATAGCAGTTCATTTATGTGAAGAAAAGGGGTTTATACCTTTGTCCAATTCTTCCAAATTTGGATTCCTTATACAGGGAGGGGAGTGTGGCCTAGCGGTTAGAGCACGGGTCTCGTATTACAGAGATTGCGGGTTCGAGCCCGGGGCTGGACGGTTTTCGTCTCCTTGTTTCCTTGAGCAAGAAACTTTACTCTACTTGCTCCGTGGTCGGACAGTCACGTAAAGCCGTGGGTCCCCTGTACGAATAGACTCCTCCATGGGGTATGCATGTTATGCAAGTACTTGTATCATTGATTGATTGATCTGTCAGTATATCTAATTATTCAACATGTTTTCTTTTCTTCTTTCAATGCTTGCCGTGTGTCAGGAATCTGGACCCACCAATCTGGTATGACACGGATGTAAGACTCTTTGAAATACAGAGGGTGTAAGACTACAAATCATGAGAGGCCTCAATTAATTAATAGTGTTAGCAAGAAGATTGTAATTAGGTCTAAAGGTTGTAACCGGGGGGGGGGGCACTCCCATATATTATATATTTGCACGCATCATGCTCCTGTCGATAGACCCCCTTTTTTTTGCTCCGTTTCACCCAATGACCCCCCTTTTACTGAGCTGTCACTCAATGATCCCCTATTATTTAGAAAGTCAACCTTTTTTATGTTGACTCTCATCCATTGCCCTGATTTTTTTGAGAATCTACACTGAATGACCCCCTTTTTTTTGCTTAATTTGACAATTTTTTGAAAATTGATCAGCGACTTCGTAAATGTCTAAATTAGGCTTATTTTATTCAAAAACCCTCGCTTTTACCAACAAATCGCTCGAAATGGCCCAGTTTTTTTACCCTCTACGCCGATGGACCCCCTATTTTTCAATGTATATCTCACCTATTGCCCCTAGATTTCGAAAGCCGGTAGGAGCAGGTACGTCATTTTCGTATTTGAGTGCCCCCCCCCCCCGGGGGGGGTTGTAAATATTAATTTTTACCTTTGTGTGAAGGTTTGAAAGTATGCTACTCTGTTAGGTTAGTAAAATCATGAGATGTTTTTTTAATATGTAGGCAAAAATTGTTAAGGTTACTTTTTCAAGTTGATTAAGTGGACATTATTTAAAAATAACTTAAAGGAATCAAATAAGAAGAGGGCAAAATATTCATTCATTCATTCAGTTATTTTTCCATAAAATCATATACAGGCCAGAGGTAATCACATGTACATTTGTTGCAAGGTCATGTGATAATGTTCATAAAATCTGTACGCACAGCAATGTAACCAGACCACATTGTCTCAAAAAACCTCCTGATTTTTCCTTTTTCATTCCTATTTCTCCTGATGAAGGTACAAAATGCAAAAAAATATCAGAGCAGGAATGAAGTGTAAACAGGATAATTATGATGTCGAGGGTGAGAGCCACAAGCCCATATCTTCACGAAAAAGAAAAGAAACAAAAGGCCGTATTTGCACGTGAAACAAAGGTGCAAATACATCCTTGTGGCTCTTTTGTTGCCCGTGCATCTACGGCCTTGTGGCGCTCAACCCTTGATGTGTTCACTTCATCAGCAAATTGTATGTATATAAATGTGCCAATGTTTGGGCAGCGCTTGATTATTTTCTGTGTTGCACCAACACTAGACCCAAGTTTGTATGATTAGAGGCTTCCCCAAAGAACAGCACTGGTATACCCATATTATTTTTGTAAGTCCTTAAATGGAAATCAATCAATACGGTAGTCACATATGTGACCCGTCATATCGAAAGGTACCTTGGGCCAAAAACAAAATTGTTTGGTTGCCCTCCACAGCTTTTTTCAGAGAAGGTCGGTCGGTCTGTCGTTTTTGTTTTTTGTTTCCAATTTTTTTTTTTCAATACTCTTCCACGGAACCGCTAGGTCGTTCGGCCGCTCCAGCCTTCACAACTTCCCCCGCGACATCCAAATCAAAACAAATACTTCTTGTAGTGATTTGGGACATCCTAAACATTTTGAGGTTGAATATCAAAAAAAGCAAAAATATAACATTTTTTTTGTAGTTTGCGGTTAAGTTTTGCATATTTTTGAGGATTTTTTTTTTTTCAATTAAAAAAAGTTTGGGTCGGGCTGAAAAATAGGGTCGGTCGGTGGAGGGCAACCAAAGATTTTTTTTTTTGGCCTTAAGGGTCCCAAAATCAAAATTGACTTTTTGGTCTTATCTGAAAGATAATATTTTATGCCTTAAAATAACACCTTGCTTTTGGTTATTGGATGTTCGGTTGCGAAGTTACATCCAAATTGGTAGAAGGCATCGGGCTGATTCGGAAAACTATAGTTCTGAGAAAATTGAGTTTAATGTTTTTGTGCTTAGTAAAGCTTGAATGGAGAGAGGATTTTTATGTTGGTTTTTAATACATTTTTCGTATATTTTGGATGTTCGAACCTGATTAATATGATAGAATACACTTCAAAGATAACCTTTCTGATGAAATTAGAAATTCGACCTTGGACGTGATTTTTGACTATGCTTAGCTTCAATGGGCCCGTATCTTGTAATTTACTATGCCGACCTTAAGGTACCTTTTGATATGACGGGTCACATATAGAATAAGTAGTTGGCCTTGGCCAGAACTCGTGTCAGCTCTGCCTAAGCTGACACGCCACATCAAACAAACCCCACATGAGTTTTACAAGTTCACAGCAATTAGCCTGTTGCATGGTTTTGCCATTTTGGAGAGAGCCTCGACCTGGCCTGTGAGATGAATGGGACCTTACATAATATTACTATTTACGGTTTAATTCCCTCTTTCAAAAACCATTGACCTTGCATGAAGTAAATACACCCGTCATGTAACATACTAGTTTAATTGACTCAGGTGGTGGCGGACAGGCCATTGCCACTGCCAATATTTATGAGACACCGGCAATACCAGCCTGTCCATATGAATATTAACAAACCCGTAATCTCCCATATTTGGTCATAAATAACAACACGTGACCAGAAAAAATCTCGATCAGTAATAGGATACAAATAACTGTACAAAAAAATAGGTTTTGATAAGAAGAAGTGGGGTTTACGCGTGAACCCCAACGGATTTAGAGTAATATAATTATGTTTAATTTTGTGACATCGCTTTTGTAATTTATTTGATCAATGTAAAAAAAGAAGTTTTTGTAATATTTTCAAAACACAGTTCGTGGCTCTGC
>JXSR01S013507.1:16998-29207 GCA_000969725.1 Ophiothrix spiculata
ACAGATGGAAATGACATTTCCACAGATAAATTTATCATAAATGCAAGAAAGATGTTCTACAAGTACTTGCCAGCCTGCGCTATCGATTTGTTTACTGCGCTACGACAGGAGTATCAGAATTCAGATACCCCTCAATATCCTTATTCGGATACGGGTATCACAATTTGGATACAAAATGTGTGTGGGTATCCGAATTCGGATAATTGTGAGTTCCGCCGAACTGAAATCACAATATGTAAATATCAGAAAAATGTACACATGTTTTGTGCCCAGTTTAGCATGCATACCATCAGCATTAAGAATATAGCATTTACCAGGTTTATATTGAAATCGCCCACAACGTAAGATATATCTACCAGGTTTATATTGAAATCTCCCACAACGTAAGATATATCTACAGGTTTATATTAAAATCTCCCACAACGAAATATTGAAAACATACACATGTATATGCTTTACATTCAGTCACTTTGATGCATCATTTGCATTTTCAAAAGTAGCAATTGCATGGAAATCACCAAAACAAATTATTTAAATTTGATTATACAGTGACAACTTGTTAGCATGTAGTTCATGGGATTACCATTTTTCTACTTTTTATCAGACTATGAGTCTTGGCAAAATACTACTTGTTATCAGGAATTTCTTGTTAACAGGGTTTGGGTTAGTGAGTTGCTACTGTACATGTATTCTGAGTGAAAATGATCATGTACCATTTAAAATTTTGTCAATTGCAAGCGATTTGAATAAATATTATTATTAACCCGTTGAACCCTGGCCATTCTACGTGTATCTGTACCGCTGACCCGGGTCAACCCGAAAGTTAAAAAACACAATATAACCCCTAAACTTACTTTGATTTTGATTTCCCTTGCTTTATCTCTTCATTTATTAACAGTAGTCTGATTATGTCCAATAACCAGCATTCATAAAAGAGTACTTTTTATGTCGACCAAAATATCAGACATTTATGTTGTAGCCTATATATGGACGAAGCCACATTTTTTTAAAACTTTGATCAAATTTACGAAAATATAAGGAATTGTTCACCTCTGTCAAGTAAACAAGAGCAAACTGACCCATCAACCATGTGTTTAAAGCTTCATTGATGTCTTCTGATATAGATTAAACAATTAAAAATTGTAACTATCCATGCCTGTTGACAAGGACATCAAGTTTCTGACGCAAGACCTAAAAGCCGGTAAACCGGCTCATCGGGTACACATGGTATACGGTACATGTACATGTATGTGAGCCGGTATACTGGCTCGTCGGGTTCAAAGGAATAGTTTAAAACCAATTTTCATTTTTAAAAAATCAAAAGAAACTTACCACAGTAGTATTCCATCGTCTACCTTCTTGAAAAGGTCCTCGTTATCGTGATTAAGCGGTAGCAGATGATTGAGATCAGGGTCTTCTCCAAGTTTGCTATTGATAAAATCTGAAGTTGGACAAAACAGAAATGAAGATTATAACATTTGTACCCAACCAAGTGAGAACACAGTATGTGTATTGCATATATATGTGACCTGGTTACTATTTCATAAAGATATTTAGGAATATTCTTAAGTATAATTTTGTAAAGTTACTTTCAGAACAAGAACTTTTTGAACATTTTCAACTTGGATGTGATCAAATTTCCCAACTTGAGGCTACAGTCCCTAAATGGGTCCCATTTTTGCCAACGGCATCTTTACTGCAACTTTTTACCTACTTACACATATCAGAATAATACAATTTTTGGCGTACATATGTAATAGAGTCTCTTGTTTATACATGAGACTTTAGTAGTGATTTCACGTCCATTATCAAGGTCAAAATTACGTCAATAAACTACTTAGAAAAATTTACACCTTTTTCACCGAAACCTTTTTTTATGATGTTCGAACGATTCGCCTGTTTTCAAATTTTGACAGATTGTAGGCTTGATACTTTTTTTTGAATTACAAATAATATTTTATAAATGTGTTGTGTTGATTTTGAATGATAATGTAACAAACCCGCGTTGTTTTGCCTGAAAAACCGGGCGTGAATTATGACTCTGAGTTCGCCCTGTTTGAGCTGTGAATAGCCTGATAGTAGTATCTACATTATCTACATTTTGTCTGATATACGCATTCGCATAATTTAGGCAAAAATTGCAATTTTTATGTAAACAAAAGAAAAATACGGCATTCTAATGTTTATGTTTTAGATTTTAGTTCACCATCTCAAGGCTGCCTTGATAGTTCAGCGATAGATCTCTCACTTCGTAATGCATGACTAACCCCCGCCATAATCCATGGTTCGAATCCACGCAAAGGCAGTGGAAACTATTTATCTTTTCATGATTGAAAAATTCACATTTTCCTGAGCATGTGGATTCCTCGTACCCTTAAGGCCAATATATTTAAATAGTTTAAACATTTATGCCTTTGTCCAATACAGATGAAGTTGTGGGTAATTGACCTTTGACCTAATATAGTCAAATTAAGATCAGACCTAAAGTTATGAACATTTTGAATAAAGATAAGAACTTTTCTGTTTCGTTTTAAATTTTCTTAACAACTTTGGAATTGGGATTTCATAATCTGATAATAATTTAACATTTATCATCCAAAGTTGCTTTAGGAAATGGAACTCATTGTTCTCAAAGTCTAAGATATTTGTGGATTTATAAATGATTATTGTTCTGCAGACCAACTTAGGAATATTCTTAAATCTTTATGAAATAGAGCCCTGCTCCCATGAAACCAAGACAAAGTCGGGAAAAATCATTTCTATGATGTATCACTTGTCAATATTGTTCAACCTTTTGCCCATGAAAAATCAATGTTTCCTTTGAAAATTCCAATGCTTTTTATTGATTTGTGGCATATTCATTTGGCTGTAACTCCATAAGTGCTCTGGCGACTTTGTCCAGGTTTTGTGGGAGCAGGTCACAATTATTGCATACATTACTTCTTTTTTCTTCGGAGAAATCCTACACAAATTAGCAGACGATCAATTCTCTTTCATAACTTAGACAATATCTACCATATCCAACATATGAACTTATTAGAATGGGATTGGATTGAAGTGAAATTGCATGTTTATAGGAAGTATCTGCTTTGTTTTATAAATGCACATACTGCATTTTTACTTCGTGGGGCAGACTGTCAGCAGCCTTCACACAAAGTCCTCTCAGTGCTGCAAAATGAATTCCTTTCTTTTAATAACCCTAACAGTGTAAAATCATACAAAACCATACACAGCCTAAGTCCAAATGCGTAACGATCAAATCATTACGCAATCACCCCAGTCTATATCTAAACACGGAATGCCTAGCCTGCCTGAGTTCCCCTCGTAGCACGAAGCCCATACTCTCACCTCTGAAACCAGAGGTCACGGGTTTGCGCCCCGGGTCCGGTGCACGCGCAATTTTTTTCCTTCCTCCCCCACTCTATGACGTGTTTGTACTAAATTTATTTTACCCCTTCCCCGTGAAAATGCTAAAAACCGTGGGTACTGTAAGGGTTAATGAAAAAATGACCTTAAACAGGAATGTATATTTCTGGAGTCATAGTTTCCTGAAATGATCTAAGAATTTTAAAGAAAATAATACTTCCCCTTTTCTTTTATGCAGGACAAAATTTTCTGAATCAACACATTTTCAGTACAATTTCCTGAATTCAGGAAATTTGCTGACTAAAATTCCTGCTTTACTATCACTAAAACATTTACAACAAAACCCATCATTCAAAGATTCGAGTCAGATCAGTCCAAATCATTCTATATGATGAAATGTTCCTTTAATGTCAATTAAACAATTTAAGGGCACACTTAACCCTCATTTTCAGGAATATATTATGCTTTGTAACTTGCAAATTGGCCCAAAATGATTTTTTTTTGCCATTTTGGGCCTATTTTTGGCAATATTTAAAAACGTAAGTCAAAAATCAAAAAGTTGAGAAACGCGTTCCTAGACACGTGTTTCTAGATTCTAAAAAGCATAAGATGTCCAACTTTATTTTTGCAGAATTTAGTTAAGTTGTTTACAAACATATTGGGTTAAGAACAAGGTTTTTTGGACCCTGCTCCAAAATAAAACTGACCTAACCATCATCTTCTACATGAACATCCACATCTAGAAATGTATACTTTTATGTGGATTTAATTATCGGTTGCCAAGTTACAAAGTATAATATATTTCTGAAAACGAGGGGTTAACCCGGGGGACTCAAATTTGGTTTGGGTAGGGACGTGCCTCTGAGAAATTTGGAAAGCCACCCATCCAAATACCAATTTTTAAGAAAAATTGACCCATCCATATATACCAAATCTTCTAAATTTCAAGCCAAATTTAATGAAAACTCTAATTTTTTCAGTCCAAATTTGCTCTATTTTGCGCAAATTTTCGAAAATTTAGATAAGAAAACCCATCAAAATACCCAATTTTGAGAAGAAAAAGGACCGATCGGAATACCAGAAAGCCTAAATTTGCTACCCGAATTTGCGGCACGTCCCCATAACCCCTTTCGTACTAAGTAGCCCCCCCCCCCGGGGTTAACAAGATGCATGGCTAATGAGTTGACAAAATCCACAATTGCTAACTAATTTGAAACAACATGCTTTGTGCAAGTTGCTTAGATAATTATGAAATTCAAGGTTATAATGACAAGCATTTTGAATGTATTATAAGCTAATATGATCTTTATATTCCTTGTGTGACTTTTAACATTAAATTCTACGTATATCGAGTAAGAATGAGTTGTAATTTAATTTTATACTTAGAATTTAAACAATAATTTTATAGGTTTCTTCTCATGATACAGTTTCTCATTCTAAAATGAAATATTGTTAGATATCCACTGAGGCTTCAAAATATTAATGCAAAAAAATTTGAAGGGGGACTTTTAAATTGGATTCTTGAGGCTTTTCTCTATTTTTTTTTAAAGACATGGACCGCATTTGTTTTTCAGAGTAATATTTAATAGCCATTTTCCCCTTTCTGAATTTCTGGTCTGGTAATGGAGTTCATTCAATTGAAGTCTTAAAAATTCATACAATCAAACAAACAATCTTGTTTGCTTTTTTCTTTTATTTCCCCTCTCGTTAATTTTCAAATCTTCATTCTACTTTCCATTTTCCTTGAATTTCATTCTTTCCATTTTACTTCATAAACAACCAAAAACATAGAAACAACATAACCCTAACTCCGAAACGCTTAAAACTATCGAAATCCGAATATGTCATACAAAAAATCCCCCTAGGATTCGAACCCCTCACCTCTCATATCCTCCAATGTCCACCTATGCAGGCAACTATATCAAGCATGGTATGGCCTGCCATGGCTGCATTTTCGTCTCTGTATGTAGCCCCCCCCCACCCCCGTCTATGACATAATTGGACTTTTGAAATTTCTTGATTTTTGCTTGTTGGATTTTGTTGGACTGAGGCAGGTTATGGTTTAAGGGGCATTGGACAAGTTCAACATCATCCCCAAACTTTTCCCCAAGCATTTTGAGATTTTTGCATCATTTGAAGTATTAGTGGTTATAATGACAGCATGCAAAGTTTCATTGTCAAATTCAAACCCTATATATTAAAATATTTAGATGTTCTTTTATTTTTAATTATCGTTGTCGACAACGATAAATACTGCCCTCTATTATAGTTGAATTTGTAAAATCGGCGTTTTCAAGAGATCTAATGAAAATTAAAAATTTCTTTTGATTTATCTGCAATCTATGATGTGAAAGGAATGTTTTACAAACAAATTTTGGTCTCTTTCTTGATTTATAGCATCAATAAATATGTTTACAGAATAGCCTCATACCCAAAATCAACAAACAAAATAAAATTCAAATTTTTGACTTTTCTGAAGGTTTTGATCAAAATTTTCCTGATATCTGGTAATTGACTGTTATTTTCTAACGTATGAAGTGTAAATCATCCTCAAATAAAATTTAAAATTTTGTCCAATGCCCCTTTAATGCAAGACTCAATGCATGTGTGATTCACAATGTACACATGTAGGCCTATTTCCATATAGATCATTCAAATAGTTCAAGATTAGAATGGCATATCAATGGATATTGGAATAACAGGACCCATCGCTCACAATTTATCACTTAAAGTTGTAATACCCTCAAGGAAATTTTATAGGGGATTGCCGCCATCTTGTGTTGCTCATGGAGCAGAGTTGTACCTAATTTGGCTATATTCAGAATTTGGCCCGATATCCAGGCAGTTCGCGTAAATCTTCACTTGACGCATACACACACTGCGTGTGCAATTTGTTTCACACGCAAACCGTGTATGCATTTTAAGTTGCATGTACTGCGACTTGCTCTGATCAAAGTACGTAAAAGGAATTTCCCCGCTAATGCGTATCGAAGACTCTCAAAGTGTGACACGCAGAGACGTAAAATAACTCACCCTCCATGAGCAACAACATAGGATTTACACGGCAGTCAAATCAAAATGGTGGTGAGTCCAGATTCCCCTTTATAAATTCCTTGAATACCATACACAAAATTGTTCCTAATAGTAAACTTTTTTTAGAGGAAGTATATGGTATCAATATCAAACATTACTTTCAACTCTGCATTCTCTTTATTCCAAAATGTTTCAGTTACTTACAAATTTTCAATCCATTTCTCTAAGCGTAAGTGTAAAAATATGTACTCCAGAATACAAAGTTCAAATTACAATGGTGTTAAAACCTATATGCCGCAAAACTGTGGCTGTAGGGGATTGTGTTATGAAGCTTGCAACTTGGATTATATTTCACTTGGCCAAGAACCACTTCCTTTGTGTTTTGTTTATCTTTAAGGGAACTTTTTTTGAAAGTTTTAACCCACTGAAACTTTGGAAAGGGATCCACTCTTGGTTAAGAGGTAAATGCAAAAAAAATTTTTTCCAAACCTTCCCCTGGAAAAACACAAGTACAATTTTTGATGTAGGCCTACACATTTCTCGAACAATGTTAGTAGGGTCCACAATTCCAGTACACATTTTTGTACTAGAATTGTACTAAAATTATCCCGGGAAAATAAACTAGAATGATATTCCAAATGAGCACCTTAGGAATGTCTTCTAGAATTGTACTCAGTTTTTACCTGGGGTAATTAAGTTCTGCACTTAAAAAATTCAAATGTGTTACAGAGTTATTCATTATAAAACCAACGATTTATCCATATGGAAATTTTTACAGTGAGAGTGATTATAAAAGCTGGCCATGGGTGATAAAAAATACACTGACAAGAGTTGTTGATTTATGATGAACTACTCACCAATATTTTGAATCCCTTTCAAGTTCAACATAGAAAATCTGTCTGAAAGCCCAGGGGGGGGGGGGAACCTCCCATGCTCCTGTCGATAGACCCCCTTTTTTGCTGCACTCTTACCCAATGACCCCCTTTTTTTGAAGTCCAACCTAATAACCCCTGTTTTACGGTGTCTCTCATCCATTGTCCTAGTTTTTCGAGACCCTACACTAAATGACCCCCGTTTTGCTACTAATATAGATTTTATGCCCACCCCTTACAAAATTTTGAAGATCAGCGATTTCGAAAATGTCATTAGGCTTCTTTTATTTGAAAACTGACACCAAATGACCGTTTTATTTTCAAAGACTCTCGAAGTGTGGAATGCAGAGCCGAAAAATTCCGGCGGTACAATGCCTCACCCTCCATGAGTGACAATCCAAGATGGGTGCCATTGCATAGAATTTACACAGCAGTTAAAGATGTAGGTTCCTATTTTAGGATATGTATAATTTACTTTTAACTTATTGACCTTGACCTTTGAAATACATTGTGCAAGGTTTCAACCTTGGCTTGTGTCTTGTTTTCTCCTGAGAGCCAAAAGAAAGTATGCAACCCTGGGGATGAGGCTGTTATGTAAATACAAAAGTAATGGAAAATAGGTATAGGAAGAAGCGGACCTACGTCATACGCAGCGGTTATGCAGCACAGTGGTCTAAAAATAGCTCGCGTTGCACTTCGAGCGCGGTGAAAACAATCAATACTTCAGCCAGTGATCCCGTCATTTTCTTTCTTTTTTAGCCAGACGCAAATCTGTGAAATGATGAACTGTTTGTCATTTTGTTAAGACTTGAATACCACACATCTCATATGATTTTGGAATCAAAATATTTTGACAATTTGCTAAAATCAATCGAAGTTTCCGCGAGCCGGCATTTTCTCCATTGAGTTGAATGGGAAGTCGGCAAATGTTTTCACCGCGCTATTTGGACAAACGTCCCGGATGTAAACAAAACGCCCGGATGTCCGCTCCTGCCTATACCAATTAATTTCACATTTTATGCTATATCTCTGAAACTATAAATAATTTGGAGGTGAAATTTTGGATTCATAATCAGAAAAATATGGGCTTTCATTTGGTATCAAAAAATATACTATTTCCGGTTAAGCCCTGGGGATGAGAATGTGATTGGAACCTACACCTTTAAATCAAAATGGCGGTGTGTACAGAATCCACTTTATAGTTTCCTTGGCTTGCACTCCTCCTTGGACTGTAGGTTTGGCATGAACTTGGCAGAATCACCGAGGGCTAGGACATATGACTCACTACGAGCTGGAACACCCATTTAAGTTTGGTACCCCTACCTCTAGCACTGAAGGCTGGACATAATGCTTGCTAACTGACGTAGTTCGATTAATAGAACCCTTGTTTTTTTCGGGTTACACAAACCAAAAATGAGGGATATAACTACAAACGTCCAGTGATCTAGAAAGTACTTTACTAGCTGGGGTGAGATCAATGGGCTACCTAGAACTCAAGGTTTTCTCCATCCTAGGGCTGATGGTGAGTCTAAGGCTAACTGACTCACTGTGCATGGGTGTGGTAAGATACCCATTAAAATATGGTACCCCTCCCCCTGGGTTAAATACCAAGCCTGGAGCAAAACAGGGCTGACTCATTGGTAGGGTGTAGAAAAGTGAGAACAGGTTTCCTTGTGACTGATCCATAGACTGAATAAGAAATGGTCTATGACTGATCTCAGACACGTGCAGTTTGTGTGGTCCATTCACATATTTCTAGGATAATTGTCATAGGATTGTAGGAAAGTTAAAACCGGGTTGTAAAGTGTCAAATTTGGTCAAAATTATGCTGATAATCCATTTTCAGCTTTCATAGTTTTCAGTAAAATTTGTCTCTGCTTTAAAAAAAAAACCTGGGTTTGGAATCTTTACGGTGATATTACACCAAGGAAATTTTATAGGGGAATCTGGACTCACAGCCATTTTGATTTGACTGCCATGTTAATCCTATGGGATAGTTGCCATCTTGGATTGTCGCTCATGGAGGGTGAGTTATTGTAACTCTGTCATTTAAAGGTTCCGCGTACCACACTTCGAGAGTCGTTGAAACGGATTAGCGGGAAAGTTGGTGTACTTATTTAAGTGGCGACAGATGCGTCTTGAAATGTTGACATGGTTTGCGCGTTAAACAAAATGCACACACCATTTATGTGTCAGGTTTAGGTTTACGCAATCTGCCTGGATATCGGGTCAAACTCCAAACTTATCTGGATACACAATAACTCTCCTCCATGAGCGACACAAGATGGCTGCGAATTCAGATTCCCCTATTAAATGACACGCAGTACTGATTACACGTACCTGCAAAGGCTACTTTCTCTTCCACAGAGTAGCTGTGTTTGATGCCGATGCCAGCACTGTCGGCAACATGGCTAGATTTGGCTACGATTCCTTCTTTCTTGGTCACTGCTTAAGGTGACATAACACGTACCTGCAAAGGCTACTTTCTCTTCTACAGAGTAGCTGTGTTTGATACCGATGCCGGCACTGTCGGCAACATGGCTAGATTTGGCTACGATTCCTTCTTTCTTGGTCACTGCTTAAGGCACTGCTTAAGGTGACATTAGACGTACCTGCAAAGGCTACTTTCTCTTCTGTAGAGTAGCTGTGTTTGATACCGATGCCGGCACTGTCGGCAACATGGCTAGATTTGGCTACGATTCCTTCTTTCTTGGTCACTGCTTTCTTGAATGTGTTAGCGACCTCTGATGATTTGAGGTTGGTGAACAACTGTGCAAAGAAATGGGGAGAAAACACTTTGTTAAATGTGAGTGCAAGAAAGTCGTATCTGCAATGGCTGCCCTGAGTTATATCTATTTTGCCACTTGTCACAAGAATATGAATAATCCCTCAAAATTCCACTGTCTTATGTCAGTGGTTCTTGCAATAGTTCTTCAGGTAACGGTGTCACCTGAAGAACCATTTCAAGAACCACTGACCCAAGACTGGAGATTATCAAAATTTATGACAAATGGCAGCTATTGCAGATACGATTTTCTTGCACTCACATGACAACTTGAGATAACCTCCATCTGGATCACTTTTTGTCTGCAAGGTATATATCAGCATTTGTGTACAAACATATTCCAGTATGATTTCTGAGATTTGCTCTGGATAAGATTTGTGGATGGAAGATGCCCAGAGGGTGAATTAAGCTCTTCCCATAACACACATGTACAGCAACACTCAGTAGACCCAATGGAATGTTAACCAATGTCACTCCACTACTGCATTCATTTGTATGGTAAACAGTTTAAATTTACTCTATTTCAAACTGTATTATGGGAATATTGTTTGCATTGATATCAAGCTGTGATTATCCTCTTTCTGAAGGTCCTTTTCATTCACACTTGGACAAAATAATAAATTTTCTATAGCAGGTTTTCCATCAGTAGTTTTATCATATAAGTCTATGCAGTTGGTTCACTCAGTGTGCTGTTAAATAAGCTGTGGAAATAGCAGTTTGAATTGAATGGTGGGAAGGGCTTAAAACACCTTCTGGAAGATGTCGGGAGGTGGATGGCAAAAAGTCAACAGACATTTTGAATGCCAAGTCTCTTCTCAGACAAAAGGAGGAAATTGAGTGTTTACATTTTTGTAGTGACTGGACCGATTGCAGGATGGCCTCCAGTTACAGAGATCTTACTAGCCGGAAGGCACTAGCCTGGTCTGCATTCTGGAAGTTGGAACATATGGAGAAGCACTGTGACCGTGTCCCTAATTCCAGAATCTACAACGATACAAATACTGAGCCTTTGATAAATCTGGTAAGGCTGCGACAGCTCAAGTTTCTTGGCCATATACTGAGGATGCCTGAAGAGGAGCCCTGCAGATTGTATGCTTTTTTACACTCCTTCACATGGGAGAAGCCAGGTCGACAGAGAACATCATATCTGTCCTATATTCAAAAACTATTGGGAGATACAAACAGTATGTAACAACCAAAGGCTATAGCTGACCTGGTTCAAAACCGAAATGATTGGAGAAAATTTGCGATCGCCTACTGCGCAGCCGACCAATGATGATGATGATGATGAGTGACTGGACGAAAAGTGAGGCAAGAGGAGGATATTCTATGCAGTTTTACCGGTTAATTTACATTGTGAATTACCATCAAATTACCACCCTTAAAATGGTAATAAGTAATGTATAACTTTTTAAATATTTTTTTGTTTTTTTTTCTAATTATTTTACTTTATTTACCATAATTTATCGGATATTAACAATATTGTATAAGGCTTGAGACATGGCCCTGTCCATGGCTTATATATTGATTGCATTTTTCAAAAATGACAAATTTTTTGGTTAATATAGGCTACATATACTTTGTCATTTTTGTAGTTTGTAGACATTTTCATACATAATTTTCTCATGGTGATTGGTTTTAAGAATGGTGTAAACTTTCACTCTGAATGAATATTTTCCATGTACAATTTCACCATAGTGTAAATCATAACCATCATTGCAAGAAGAGATACCATGAATAGATCTAGGCCGTAGAATCAATATCAAACATTATACTAACTGGGTGCGCATTTTGTGCGGGGTGCGGGGTGACTAATTTGCGGGTTGCGGGGTGACTTATTTGCGGGGTGCGGGGTGACTAATTTGCGGGTGATTTATTTGCGGGGTGCGGGGTGACTAATTTGCGGGGTGATTTATTTGCGGGGTGCGGGGTGACTGATTTGTGGGATGTTTTTTTGTGGTGTGATTTTTTTTTGCGGGGTGATTTAATCTTGATTTTGTTTTTATTGCTATCTTTAATGTTTTTAAATGACACACAGCTCAAATCTTACAGGCATTTTACTTTGCTAGGGGAGCGTAGCCGAACGGTTAGAGCACGGGTCTCGTAGTAATACAGAGATTGTGGGGTCTCCTTGTTTCCTTGGGCAAGAAACT